>PVJS01037237.1:0-20028 GCA_004027185.1 Glis glis
TCTCCCCTCCCCTCCCTCCTTCCGTCTCCTTTAAATCCTGATCATTATACAGGTATATCTGTATAATGATACAATTAATATATCTCCTGTACTTTTACTTTTTCCAGGTGGTTCTTTATATCACTCCCTCCATCCTCCTTCCCCTTCTTCCTGTCCTCTGGCCCAGGGGCAGGGGTGAGGAGGAGCAAAGGCTGAGATCCCCAGTTGAAGTGTTTCATTTTCTTCTGATAAGTTCTGTCTGGTGCAATATGCAATGTTATCAGATTATTAAGTTTCACTCTCGTTTCAGTTCAATATTCCCTCTCCCCTCAACATAGTTAATTTGCTTAACCATATTTATCTTGGATTCAGTAAGGTCTAGGGGGACCTAGCTATTGACATGGCGGGAGGGGTGGAGCAGACGATGATGACAAGGGAAGGAAAGCAGCACCATAGCTCAAGTGACGGCCCAGTAACACTGATCACAGAAGCCGGGAGGACAGCACTGGATTCATGCATTGGGTGCTGGTGCCTGAGAGAAACCCTAGCTCTCTGCTGTCTAGACATAAGTCACCTAGAGGTAGTTATAGTCACAGGGACATTAGAAAAGTGAGACTTAGCTGGGGTGATGGCACACACCTGTCATCCCAGTACTTGGGAGGCTGAGACAGGGGGATCACAGGGTTGAGGCCAGTTTCCACAACTTAATGATGCCCTCAGCAACTTATGGAGACCCTGTTTCAAAATGAAAAAGGCTGGGGGTGTAGCTTGGAGGTAGAATGCCCCTGAGTTTAACCCCCGGCATCAAAAAAGAAAGAAAAGTAAGATTTAATAAATAACTATCGCCTGGCAGAGACTGTCAGGCTACTGAGACTCTAGCTGTTTTTGTTTTTTTTAGGTCCAAGCTGCTCCTTCAACCCATCCTCTGATTCTCAGCTCCCTCCTATCTTTCCAATATTTTGGCTCAAGTTACCCTGAGGTTGTTTCTGTTGTTTGAAACTGAGGACTAAAGAAATCATCACTTTGCAGTAAAATAAACAACTCCTAAATATTGGTGCTGGATTTGTTTCCCTGGCATGCTACTGTGCTTTGCATAAGATAATTTATTCTTTTTTTTTGCCTTATCTGCTTGAACATTTAGGCTAGAATTTGTTCATGACTGCATCAGGTACCTTGAAGCTAGGATTTGGAGGGAAAAACAACACTCTCTTTTTCTCCTCTTTGTATTTCTTTATTTTAATTCTTATTACATACTTGCCACATATTTGTCCTTTATCTCAAATTGCTGCTTTTATGCTGAAATGAGTGAATAACAACAAAACTTTAAAATAATAAGCCAAATCAAAGGTAAAGATGGTGCACTTTACATCAGATCATTAAATTATTACCCATTTCCATTTACTCTACTATTCTCCCGCAGACACAAAAGAATTAACTATAAAAATATAACTTTTTATTCAGTATAATAAATTAGTTTTAAAATTTCTTCTATCAGGTTTCTTTTAAACCCGATATATGTATATATTATAGGTATGAAACTTCAATGTCAGTAAGCTAGATTATCGTGAAAATTTGCACAATTCTTTTTTCCCTTTGATATTTAGTGTCACTGGACCCTTTTCTTTATATTTAAACTCTTCAGTGACACTCACTAATGATTAATGACCCACTGACTCATGCTGCCTTACAACATGAAAGTCACCGAAATGCCTTTTCCCTGGAGAGCAATTATTCTATGGAACAATATCCCCTACCTGGAGTATTGAAGTCCCAAAGCTTGGCTGTTAAAGTTGCAGTTGTAATTCGTGAAAAAGTCCAGAATGCCAAGTTTTCAACTGCTGGAGATTTTATGCACAGTCTCATTTTACTAGAAACAACTTGTTTCTTTTCTGTCTTTGCTTACAAAGATTTTGAATAAATAGCAGAAAAGGCACAAACTTGAATGAGATGTTTTCCTATTTAAGTCCAAAGACATCTAACCAGGAGTCTGTGTCTTCCAGCCTTCTGCTTTGTGAAATTATACAGCTGACATGAAAAAGAAATACAGAAATTCAAGTGTGAATATGTATTCAGATGTTCATTTATTTTGATATTTCAGTGAAGTAAGACTATTAGGAAGAGGATGCAGCACAGGCTTCAAAGTTACATTTTGAAATAGGAAAGATTTCGAAATAGAGTTCTGATGAAAATTTCTGGTCCTTGAAGTAAAGGCTTTCCTATTAGCATACATTCCTTGTCTACAGAATATTTAGCTCAGGATAAGTGTACAAATAAAGCCAAACTCAACAGACATATGAAATCTAAAGAAGCCAGAAACCTCCTTGAGGTATTTCATACTGAGGGAGACCTACCAACTTTTCCTGTATGCCTATAAAATAATAATGCCTGTTTACTGATTGAGTCAATTAGTAAAAATATAACTTTTATGTGCCTTCAACTGTGTTGATGGTATGAAAGGTACAAGTAATATCAGTCTTGCACAAAGAGTATTTATAGTGTTTTTTGGCAAGATAAGCACACTATCCATTAGAACTCAATGAAGGAACTGAGCATATGACACTGATGGAAATCATATGACTTCAGAAAATGGAGAAATTATTATGAACATGCTTACTCATAAAACATGGGGGACAATGATTTTGAGCTGAGTCTCCAATTGTTACAGTTTGAATAAAAAGAAAAGTAGAGAGGAAGAGAGAAAAATTCAAGGCAAAGTTTTGAAGCAGAAATACAGTGACTTGTGAAGGAGAGTGGATGGAAAAATGACCTCCCTTGAGTTTAGAGTGAATGCTGGACTGTCTTAGAAAGCAGACTCACATTAGAAAGACCCAGATATCCCAGAAGAAGTGTTTGGACTAGCGAATGGCTGTAAAACTGACGGGTCACTGATCTGGGGCCAGAGTGGAGGATGATGGACTGTAGGCAAGGGAGCCTTCCTGAAGACTCTGTCAGTAATTTACATCTAAGGTGATGAAAGCCCAGGGTAGGGAGGTAGCTGCAGAAACGAAGCAGGGAGGGCAAAGATGAAGGAATGATAGGTCTCAGAGACAGATTGTAATTAGAAGATGAAGGAGTAGAAAGAGTAAAAGATTATTCCAAACTTTCTCATCTCATTCAGATGACTAGAAGAATAATAGCATCTGTGAAAGATAGGATGCAGTTAGGACTTGATAAATTAATGTAATGGAAAGACAGTGCAGTGGCGAAACCTGACAAGCCGTTATAAATATGACTCAGGAGAACTGCTGAAAGTCCAAGCTATATACATAGACACATACATATATACATGTGATATGAGACAGTCATCCAAGAATAGATAGACAGATGATAGATAGATGAGATAGATGTACAAAATTCATGGATGAATGTCATAGAAATAAACAGGAAAGAAGGAGACCTAAACTAATATAAATTTTGACATAAGTAAAATCAAATTGTCATAATCAGAAAACTCATTTATTCAAATTGTGAATATCTGAGTGAGTCAATATACAAGTCTCAGCCACTTTGCACAACAATCTCCTCCTAAGTTGGAAATAATTACCTTAATCAACTAAAAGGAAAGCCTCTAAACTTCTTTATCTGAACTATATATTCAGGGAAAAAATTAATGCCTGGCTAATGAATCAGTTAACGAGCAAAAAATGTTTTTTTTAAAGCATGCTTTTATTGGTGCATTGTAGTCTCACATCACAATGAATGTCAATTTGAGGTTAACATACATGCACACAGCTCTTAGTGCCCCCCCCATATGGAGTACGGAGAATGACGTTGGTATATTCTCATATGTCCACATTGTTTACGATAGTAATTCCACTGGTACACTTCTTTCTTGCCCTTCCCCTTCCCTTATACCACTTCCCTTGCTCCACTGAGGGTTCTCCACTATCTTCAGGAGTCCCTTTTGTGTCCCCACTACTCCCTAGGTTGCGCATATGACCCTTCTCTTTTTGTGATTGGCTAATCTCACTTAACATAATGTTCTCCAGGTCCTTCCATTTTCTTGTAAATGTTGTGATTTTCAACAAAGGTGCCAAACACATACATTGGAGAAAGGACAGTCTTTTCAACAAATGATGCTGGGAAAACTGGTTATTTACCTGTAGAAAAAATGGAACTATCCTTACCTCTCACCCTGCACAAGAGTCAACTTGAGATGGATCAAAGACCTGGAAGTTAGACCAAAGACTGTGAGATTACTAGAGGAGGGCATAGGTTCAACACTCCAACATATAGGCTCAGGTAGAAACTTCCTCAACAAGACCTCCAAAGCACAGGAAATTAAAACAAGAATTAATAAGTGGGATGACATTAAACTACAAAGCTTCTGTTCATCAAAGGAAACCATCAAGAGCCAAAAGAGAAAGCCTACGGAATGGGAGAAGATCTTTGCAAGCTATCCCTCTGACAGAGGTCTAATATCTAGGATATACAAAGAACTTAAAAGACTTTATGCTAAGAAAACAAATAATCCTATCAAGAAGTGGGCAACTGAAATGAATAGACACTTCATGAAGGAAGAGATACAAATGGCCAATAGATACATAAAAACTGTTTAACATCATTAGCAACCAGGGAGATGCAAATCAAAACTACTTTCATCTAACTCCAATTAGAATGGCAAGCATTAAGAAGTCTAACAACAACAAATGTTGGCGAGGATGCGGGGAAATTGGGACTCTTCTACACTGTTGGTGGGATTGCAAACTAGTTTAACCACTATGGAGATCAGTGTGGAGATTCCTCAGAAAACTGGGAATGGATCCACCATATGATCCGGCTATACCACTACTGGGTATCATAGCAAAGGGATTGAAACTAGAAAACTACAGTAATATATGCATACCCATGTTCATAGCAGCACAATTCAGCCAAATTATGGAACCAACCTAGATGTCCATCAACAGATGAATGGATTACAAAATTAAGGGAAATGCACACAATGGAATTCTACTCAGCAATAAAAAATGTTTTTTTTTTTTTATTTGATGCCATACCATCACTTGGAATCTCGCTACGACATATAATTGTATTACACCAGTAAAATTCCAAAAAATATTTTGTATGTTTGCATGTTGTACTATCTCATAATGATCTAAAGATAGACAGGTAGAATGTAAGCTATGTATGGCAGTTTCCATTTGTTACTTATTCCTGGCTACCTCAACTAGCCAGCTATGGGGCCTTCCTTCTGGGTTACCTTGACTCTTATCCCACTGACGTCTAATGTGTCTAATGCAACTCACCACCACTTGTCCTCTTCTCCCATTCTGCAGGGCTGGGGAGATGAGTGGAGCATGGTGGCACTGATAGCTATGTGATGAGGGACAGGACTGAAAAGAGCGTGCACTTGTCCCTGGATACCACCAAGCCATCAGCAACCAAAGTATCACTTGATTCTCCTCCTGCAAAAGAGAGGAAGTGGAAAAAGAGAAGGAAGAGACAAAGAGGATTACAGAGAATAAATTACAGGGAAAAGGGAGATGAAGGGCATGTCCATGTCAAGCCTCCAGGAGTGTTCTAAAGTCCTTCTTTATCACTTGGACACTTCACTCCTATTTCACAGCCACAGTCTCTCATACTTGAATTCTGCTGCTTCTCCTCTGCCCTCTTTGTAGAGCCCTTGCTTTGCATAATCTTCAGGTCTAGGTTGTTGAAGGCAGTGCCAGACGAGAGACAGAAATGGTACTTTTCTTATGGTTATATATCACCATCCCCCCAGACACAAAGAGATGGAACAGTAAAAAAATGAAAGAGACGTGGGTTTCTGCCCCCCACACTATTATGTGATCTTCCTGGGCCTCAAATTTCACTATTTATAAAAGAAATTGGCATCACTGAAAATTTGAAGATGTTATTGTCCATTTCCTCCCCTTTCACTATGATTTATTTCATATATTTTTAAGTACTTAAAGATTGAGAATTCTGTTTTACATTGTTCTGTTCAAAATATGTTTATTATATATTTTTAATGTCTAGGTTAGATTCAGTCATTGCTATTTTCTATATTCTTGATTTTTAAAAATTAATTTAAGCCGGGCGTGGTGGTACACGCTTGTAATCCCAGTACTTTGGGAGGCGGAGACCGGAGGATCCGGGTTCGCGGCCAGCCTCAGCTCTCTCACTCTCTCTCTCTCCCTGTCTCTCTCTCTTTCTGTCTCTCTCTCTCTCTGTCTCTCTCTCCTTAGTGAGGCCCTCCGCAACTTCGTGAGACCCGGTTTCAAAATAAAGTATAAAAAAATAGGGCCGGGGGCGTAGCGCGGAGGTAGAATGCCCCTGCGTTCAATCCCCGGTACCGCAAAAAAAAAAAAAAATTAATTTAAAACTTCTCTATAAATCTGTGTGGAAAAAAAGTGCTAAACCAAAGCAGAAATAGAAAAATTTATTCTGGTCCCAGCTCTGCCATAGTGGCCTTTGGCAAATCACATTTATTTTGGTCTTTATAAATATATACTATCTATGAAATTCAGTTGCCTCAATGTAAACTGGGGATAATAATATTTATTGTGCTAGGCTCTTGTGACCATTAAATTGGGTAACGTACTCAGAGCATACGATAAGTATTAATGTTAGATGATAGTTTTAGAATTCTATTTCCTATCTCATTTAATGAATCACAAATATATTTGGATACAGTTTGTCTTCAATAGTAGATTGGATAATGAAATTAGGACACCAAACCACATTATGAATTAAATATTATTATTAAATGCAGAAATTCTCAATTTTATAATGATTATAATGTGTTTTCGAATAGAGAAGAAGGTATTTTAAGATAAAATATAGATGGATAAAAATGGAGTAAACAGATGTCTAGAACCTCCTACAACTAGACAGACATGTCCATGTTCTTAGAAGATAAGATGGTAAAATCACCATTACCCTTGCGCACTGCCAACAGTCCAGAGCAGAACTTTTCCTTCCCAGTTGCCACCTGCTGTGTATTTAAGCATTTTGGCCTCATCATGAAGGCAGCACCGGGGGACAGACACATAGAGAAGTATCCTGGTGCCTACTTTTGTGAGTGTAACTTAAAACAGCTAGATGGTTTCACTGTTGTTGAGAACAAACATAAATATTTTAATACATTTAGCATTAGATTTTGTTGATTATTAAAATTATACAGATGAAAATAGAAATTTTAAAATGTTAAATTATAGCATAAAAATAATTCACCACCAGAAATGGTTAAAATATTTAAATGTTGCATATGTTTCTCGGTTTGCCCTCTCTATATTAATACATTGGATATTTAGTTTATTTTATGCATAGAGGAATTATAATTACCTCAGTTTTGCTAAACTTATCTTCCTACAAGAATTTCCATAGTTAAAGAACATGTTATTACATTTTATTCATCTGAATGTTAGTAATATCATTTTTCTCTATTGATACCCATCCTGAAGAAAACAAATATGGTTTCCTGTTATAATTTATGTCATAAAATATATTGTGCAAATTGTTCACATTCTGCTATGTACTCTGGCTACCAACAACACTGAGGCAAAAAAAATTAGATTTCCTCTCTCCCAGAATTTTGTATATAGACTTATCTTTATAAAATATTAATTACAGAGGCTTAGTCTTTACTATGTTCAGACATAAACACAAAAAGTCTATAAGCATTGGATTAAGGCAAAGTTAGCCACCTTTCAGGGCAAGTTATTTAGTTAGTCTTTTTTTTTTTGGTGTGTGTGTGTGTGTGTGTGTGTGTGTTACTAGGCGGTGAATCCAGGGGAATTGTACCTCTGAGCTACACCTCCAAGCCTATCTTTTTTTTTTTTTTTGAAACAGGGTCTTGCTAGGTTGATGAGTCTCACTACTTGCTGAAACTATCCTTGAACCTGCAATCTTCCCATCTCAGTCTCCCAGGCACTGGGATTACAGGCATGCGCCACCAGGCCCAGCTAATAATGCCTTTTTAACAAATCTGAGTTGTTAGAAGCAATCAAAAAGGGAGTTCATGTGAAGAGTTCACCACTCACGACCTAGTAAAACAGTGTTAAGCACCCCTATCATGCATGACACTTCCCTGGAAACTGATGGACAAGGGCAGGTGTGCACGTGCGCAGAGCACACATAAGTGCACACACACAGCCACCACCCCACCACCGTGACCATTCCCTTTCCTTCTTAGTGCTGAGCCATGCAATGGCACTGTTCTAAGAAGCCCCCATGTGTTTTCCTCTAATGAAACCACAGTTTATAAAGACAAACAAGGTGCACCTTAACATAAAAAGCAGAAGAATTGAATAAATTTTCTCTTTAGACCTCCATAGCTTACTCTACCACTTGCAGCTCAAACACTGAGGCAGGCACAAGGCTTGCCCTCTGCATTTGGCTGCAGGGTGAGGCAGAGGCTCTGTCCCGATGCCTATCAGCTGGTTATAACAACTTCCACTCAGGTCTGCTTTAGAAAGAGCAGGGATCTAAGGGAAAGTCATTCTGTGTGGGATACGTCCCCAGACATATTCAACTGAACATGAGAGAAAGATGAGAGAGAAAAGAAATGATAGAAGTCTGGCTTGAATGCCTCTGTGCTCTGCTGCTCTGTGATTATTGGCAGCCTGCTGAAGGCACCTTCATGCTATGGGAGATGCCTTCTTCAACTTTTTAAAATATAGCTTCATCTAGAACTGGAAGGAGACAAGACAGGATTGAGAATTGACTCCCTCAGAAATAAGCACTGGGTGGGGGAAGGGTAGCTTCAGATGTTGTCACACCAGAAATACTGAAGTTAATTTAGGGAACTCGGCATGAGTTTATGACAAAAATATATTTACAATGGCACAATCTTTACATTTCGGTACTTTTCTGAAGCTGGCTTTGCCATGCAGAAAAATGTCTGCTTTTAACTAAAACCAGAGCATTGGTCTATCCCAGACGAAAAGCGACACAAGTGATAAGTGTTCTCAGAATACCCTTAGTTTCTTAGGGATAGGGGAGTGAAGATATACTATGACACGTGCCTGTAGTGGTCAGAGCGAGACGCTGAGCTTACCCCACCAGTCTCTCCAGATCATGTGGTCCACCCAAGCTTTGCGCTGACACAAGGATTGCTTGCTGATGTAGCAGGATTATTTTTAAGTATTATTTAATGGTCTTGCGTCCCTTGTTGAAAAAGAAAAAAGAACAAGTGAGATAAAGAATTCCTCTTTTTATCATAAGCAAGGCAACACATATCTGGAGACTCTGACCAGCCCGCCAAGTCTTGATGCACTAAAACATCAGGAATGAAGTTCCATGCAGCCAACGGCTGTGAATTACATGAAGACAGCTTAACATCCAAAGTAGCAGGGAATCCTATATCCAAAAGAGAGCATCTATTCTGAAAACTTGTGAAGGAAATCAGTCATTGAATGAGTGGGTCAACCTTGTTCACTCTAATACCCAATGATTATTAACACTAACTACAAGTCCAATGTGTGTATACAAACACAGGGAGTAGAATTATTATAGCCAGCACTGTTGGTCTTTGAAAAGAAAGCTATGTTGAGACAAAGTTCTGTGACTTCTAAGAGACTTCATAATTTTACAGGTCCTTTCGGAAATTATCTGATTTTCATAAAGAAGTACAGAAAGTTTATTTGATCAAACTCTGGATAAGCCAAAATGACAATGATCAATTTACAACAAGAAATGAAGTTGCACTGGAGGTTGAAATCATTGTCCCATGTGATCGGCTGATTTTTCTTTCTATTGGAGATTGTCATGGGGATCCGAGCCCTAATTTAAACTCATAAGCACAAAGTCAGAATGGAGAGAGTGGCTCATATCATCTAAGCAGGATGCATATCTGGGTCACTGGAGAGTTTACTGTCACTGTGGATTATGTAGTGACACCTGCAGATCCTGAGTGGAGTGTGGGAATTTTATTTTAAAAGTATCCCAGACAACTATCAACACCAGTTTATGGTTGGGAATGACTGAAAAATCATCCAGTGTGTGCTGGGATCACTCAAGGACAATCAAATGTGTCCACTTGCACATTAGGGTCACACTAGCCTCCTGACTGAGCATCTCATGTCTATCTCCTGACCCCTGCACACAGATGTATGAGCACTACCAGTGAAACTCCTCAAAATATCTATGGCTGAGTAGCTTTTTGCTATAATTTGGATAAGTGTCCTCCAAAGGCCCATATGTTAAAGGCTTGGTCACCAGCCTGTGGTGCTATTGGGAGGTAGTGGAACTTCTAAGAAGTAGGGTCTAAATGGAAGAAGTGTAGGTTCTTGGCAGGTGCTCTTGGAGGAGATACTGGGATCCTGGCCTCTCCTCTTTCTCTCTTGTGTCTTGGCCACTACAAGGTGAGCATGCACTTCTTTTTTTTTGTGTGTGTGTGTGGTACCGGGGATTGAACTCAGGGGCGTTCTACCTCCGCGCTACACCCCCGGCCCTATTTTTTATACTTTATTTTGAAACCGGGTCTCACGAAGTTGCAGAGGACCTCACTAAGTAGAGAGAGAGAGAGAAAGAGAGAGACAGTGAGAGAGAGAGAGAGAGAGCTGAGGCTGGCTGCAAACCCGGATCCTCCGGTCTCCGCCTCCCAAAGTACTGGGATTACAAACATGTGCCACCACGCCCGGCTGCGCATGCACTTCTTTCTGCCATGATATATTGACTCACCGGAGGCCCAAAGCAATGGGGTCAGTGGATCATGGACTGAAACCTCTGACATGGTGAGCCACAATAAACTTTTCCTTCTTATAACTTTATTATCTCAGGTATTTTGTTACAGTGACAGAATGCTAATACACATTTTTTTCTAACTAATGCTTTTTATTTATTTAAATACATTATTACCTTCATTTGATATTGCTGTATCCTGGGATCTGAATGTTGTACTTCCTTAGAGGAAGTTTCTCAAACACAGTACAACTTGTGGAGCACTATTATGTATAAGACCCAGTGCAATGTAGTTTACATGTATTCTCTTTTAATCTTTAAAATTGCCCTGAAAATTATCCTCATTTTGCTGGTAAAGAAAATGAATTTCAGTGAAATTAATTGACTTGCCCAAAGTAAAACTCTTAAAAAAATAGTGAAACTAGAAATAAAATGTATTGGGGGTTAATTTAAAACCCAATGCTGTAACTTCTAAGCCTATTGCCTTAAATACTGGATTTATGCCTCAACTCAAAAAGGGCATTTTTAATTCCAAACACTGGTATGGCCTCACAGTTTCTCTTTGTCTTCACGCGTTAGCTGCCTAGAGACTTGAGATACCTGACTGCCTAACAGTGCATTTGCCTGTCCATACAAAGTATCATCCATACAAAGTATTCAGTAATTTTATTAATTCTTTCATTAATTTATTTTACGGCAACACATGGCAATTTTTATTAGGAGATTACACATACATAGGTAATGGCATAGGAAATGACTAATACATACATACTGAAGAAAATATGCTGTTATTTCACATTAAGTAGAAAACATGTAAATCTCTTAATCTTGAAATGCAAGAGGCCAGGATCCCCCTTTTGTCATTTTCCTCTACTCCCTTCCTCATCCATCATAGAAAAGTAGAATTAGAGAAGACGTCTTTGATGAGAGCAGAACAATATTAGCAAAAGCAAAGTTAATTTTGCTTTTGTGATGCTCTAATTGGAAACATATATAAAATATGTAAAAGCTCTCCCACAGTGAATAATAAGGCATAACTACCTGCCTGCCAGGAGTACTGCCTAGACCAACCATTACTGCAAGGACATTTTCCCTAAGGACCAAGTCATAAACTGAGGGACTTGGCAGAGAATCAGAAAAAGTTAAGGACATCATGGGAATAGAAAGAAAACAATAGAAGACTATGGTCAAAAGACTTCAGAATATTGGAAAAGGATTCTAATTGCACTAAACATTAACACAGTAGGAAAAGGAAATAAGTGTTTGGCACTATTCAACAATCTCTAGACTTCATTAACATTCCTTGTTATCTAAAATGATTGTTTTCTTCCAAGTAGAAGACTATACCTAAACATCCTGCCAGATGTAGCTAAGAGGTTAACTTGCATTCTCCACATTTTCTTTTAGCAACTAGTCCAAGAATAAAAGTAATTTTACTAAACCTCTAGTTTTGTCAAGTTCTCTCCTCTCAATTTTTATCATTTACTTATTCATTTATTTGCAGTATCAGGGATTGAACTCAGTGGCAATCTACCACTGAGCTGTACCTCCGGCCCTTTTTATCATTCATTTTGAAACAGGGTCTTGCTAAGTTGCTGAGGGTGGCCTTGAACCTGCCATCCTCCTGTTTTAACATCCCAATTCCTGAGATTATAGGCCTGAGCCACCACACCTGGGTTCTCACTTCTTAGTTTTGCAAAAAGCATCAATGGTACTTGGCAAATGTCCAAAGGAAGAAAAATGTTCATTCTACCTCCTCCCTAATTTCATATTTGATTTTTTCTTAATTTATTCTGAAAATTGCTCTACTATTTTATTCAACAAATCGTAATGAATAACTACTATAGAACTCAGAAATAATGATCCATTTGCCTTCTAGTTAAAATTTTGCCACTTGATGAGTTTGTAAAAAAAAATTACTTCCCACATTGTTTGAAGTCTCCATACTTTTACTCAAGGTCTTTCTTCCTTTTTGCATGTCTTCCTATGTTGGTCCAAAAATTAAATATCTACTTTATATTTTTAAATTGAGGCTAAGGTTTACCTATTATCTTAAGCCTTCTTTGACCCTTCTCACTCCACTTCTTTTTCATTCTTATCAAACTCATCTATGTTTCTATACCAAAGTTATGTAAGTAGACCTTTAAAAATATCCATAAAAGATATTCTTTTGTGTCTTTCTAACTGATTTTTGGAAAATTAATTTTTCCCATGTTTGTCTCCATGGTTCTGGTAGAACTCACTTCACCTCCCTGCCTGCAGAATAGACACATGACACAGATCAAAGGCAATCATACTAAGTTTCTCTCGCCACAATGAATAACTCAGATGGGACAGATGATCCAAGTGGTAAAGACAAAATTCCACTTTGAAGTTGATACGAATACTTGAAAACAAAGTGTCTCTTTTCTGAGATCTCAGTTACTAAACATCATGTAAATTTGTGGGCCACTTTTGCCACCGTTTGTGGGAAGCATGTCTCGGCATGAAGTCATTCAAGAGTCAAGAACAACTAAGAAGATGAAGAGAATGAGCCCTAAAAGATTATTTGATCCCTGGGATCTATCTGTGGCTGAAGACTTTTGTATCCTTAGATAGTTTAACTATTCTTGCTAATGGGCATTATTCTGATTAAACTAGTTTAGGTTGAGTTTCCATCATTTACACACAGAAGAGTTTTTTCACTGCACTGTAGTGTAGAAATTGCCTCTTCTATGCTGTGGACTTGAAACAAAATGAGAACTTGATTTGTTTTCTGGTTCAAAAAGGAATAAATGAGCAAGTCATGGTAGCACACACCTGTGATCCCAGTACTTGGGATTCTGAATCAGGAAGACCACAGGTTTGAGAACAGCCTCAGCAACATAGATCTGTTTCAAAAACAAAAACATAAAAAAGGGTTGGGGGTATAGTACAGAGGTAGAATGCCCCTGGGTTCAATTCCAAGTGCCAAAAAAAAGAACAAATGAATGATTGAATGAATGAATGAAAAGTAAATAAATAAAGGAATACTTGGGAAAGTGTATTTCTTACAGTAGTCCCAGTTATATCAACAATTTGGGTGGGTGTTGAGTGGGTTATGGCCACTCAAAAAATCCTTCAGATGGCCTACTCAATTTGGATGGATTTAGTAAATATCTCAGGACAATCGATACTTTTATTTACTTCTTAACACCAAATGATATCCTTCAGGTCCTAAAGTTATTTTAAAAGGCATATGAGATGGCGGCTCTGTCTGTTCCCCTGGGATTGAGTTTCATGGTCTAATCAGACTCACCATTAACAATCTTCCTCTGGACAGAACGGAGCTAATAGAGTGTGGTGAGAGAGTGCTGGCCCGTGGCTCAACTGCTCCGCAAGTCTGCACATGTGGATTCCATTTTCAAACCTATGATTGATTTACTTTCTGACTATGGCAAACCCTCCGTTCTCCCATATGATGCTTATCAACAAATGGTGTCTGCTCAACTCATTTATTGAGAAAATGTAACCACATTTCAGAAATTTAAAATTATTCCCCAGGAACAATTTTTCTTATTTTTACCATAATGGAGTTCTGCATTGTATGATATATTACCTGATCAACAGTTACAGGAGACAGTTATTTAACATTTTGAAAATTCAATATTTACTTTTATAAATATATTGACTTTTTTGATAATTTGGCATTTCTATTATTTCACTTCCTATATCACTTATAATCTCTGCTATAAAAATGGCTTTTTGAGGATGAATGGTTTTTAAACACTCTCCAGTTTTTTTTTTCCTATGGGTTGTAAGTGATTCAGAGAGAGATAAGTATTGAACAAGTGTTTATCGATTTGACTTACTGACTCTTGAATTTGATACAATAACCATCAATTTCACATGTTCCTATAGAGTAAAATATATACTATATATGGTAATATATGTGTACATATATGTGTTTGTATAGTAATGTGTGTGTGTGTGTGTGTGTGTATGTGTGTGTAATCTTCAAATACAAACTACTAGAAGAAGGTAATATTACTACTTTGGGATTCATTTTTCTTTTGATGGCATACAAATTTGAATTAGCTTGTGTTGTTAAGAAATTGTCTAGGCCGTGAAAAACAGTTTAGGCTTTCTGAATTATTGCTATACTTAAAGTCAATAGGTAGGACAAATGATCTTAAGAGATACTTTAGAAGTGATTTTGAACTGGGCGTGGTGGCGCACACTTGTAATCCCAGTACTTGGGAGGTGGAGACCGGAGGATCCAGGTTCACGGCCAGCCTCAGCTACTTAGTGAGGTCCTCTGCAACTTCGTGAGACCTGGTTTCAAAATAAAGTATAAAAAATAGGGCCAGGGGTGTAGCTCGGAGGTAAAACACCCCTGGGTTCAATCCCCGGTACTGCAAAAAAATTTTTTTAAAAAATGAAGTGATTTTGTTACTCAAAACCTAATATTAGATGATAGAAGAAATTAGAGAAGACACAGTCATCCATGATTTTTTAAATTTTTTAAAAAACCTACCTGTTAGTTTAATGATTCATAGTTAAAGCTATGCTGATTCACTTACTTATCTCCATGTCATGGAACACATGAAATATACTGGTATTGTCTATTCCTTCAAGGACTGGAAAAGAAAAGTTACCTGGGAAATTGTCTAGGCCTGGCATGTTGGGAAGTATACTAAATCAATGAATCTGTAGCCAATTGTTCCTGTGGCCAATGGTTTGTTCAGTGTTTCTCTCTCTTCTAGGACCATTTTTGTTATTGTTTAAAATTATTTAGTTATTTCAGTTTTACTGTAGGGTATCTTCCATTTCTCTTAGGTTTTTACAGTTATTTACCTATAGTTTTGCAAAAACAAACTAAAAATTATTTAAATTTTCTCTGTAACTATACCTTTTTATCCTTTGTATTTTGTAATTATGTGTAAATTACTCTCATTTTATTTTTTCATTTTAATTATTTTGTTTTAATGGGGCTCATTTTATTTATCATGTCATGGTATTTTTGATTCATTATTTCTGCTTTTAACTATTCATTTCTCTCATTCTTCTTTCTTTAGGTTTATTTTGTAGTCTATTTCTGTCTTCAATCTTTTACACTTATTATGTATCAAATGAAGTAGTATTAAAGTATAATGCTAGCCGGGCGTGGGAGGTGGAGACCGGAGGATCCGGGTTCGTGGCCAGCCTCAGCGCTCTCTCTCTCTCTCTCTCTCTCTCTCTACTTAGTGAGGCCCTCCGCAACTTCGTGAGACCCGGTTTCAAAATAAAGTATAAAAAATAGGGCCGGAGGCGTAGCGCAGAGGTAGAATGCTCCTGCGTTCAATCCCCGGTACCACACAAAAAAATAAATAAATAAAGTATAATGCTGTGAATTTTTACATGAGCCCAAATTCAGCTCTATTTCATATATATTATATGGTAGTGGTTGATTTTTTAATATTTTCTATTATATTTTAGATATATTTACATGAATGTTCTGAGATAGACACCAATATTTCTCAGATAAGGAAGAAAAAGAATTATAAGCAAGTCATATAAACTATTTCTGGAGGGAAATATCCAAATATAACTCCTCACATTAGCTATGAAAAAGATAAAAAGATGCATGTTTGTGTTTGTATCCATATATATATATATATGTATTTATGTATATATATATGATGGCTTAATATATATATGTTAATATACAACCACAAATATATAGTAGTTGGATACCTTTTTATTTCATTGGTGTTATCTGCTCTATACCATATTTTGGGATGTGTTATCCAAAAAATACTAGTTTTTGAAAATATTATAAAATAATTTCTAATGATTTGGTATTTACCCATAGATATATTTAGGCCAACCTTATTAATTACTATATATGTTCATATACTTTTGTCTACTGGATTTTTCTTGAGATATAAGATTACTTGAGTTAATTGCCTGTTTCCATTAATTTTCTTTTTTTTTTTTTTGCGGTACCGGGGATTGAACCCAGGGGCGTTCTACCTCCGCGCTACACCCCCAGCCCTATTTTTTATACTTTATTTTGAAATCGGGTCTCGCGATGTTGCGGAGGGCCTCACTAAGTAGAGAGAGAGAGAGAGAGAGAGAGAGAGAGAGAGAAAGAGAGAGAGAGACAGGGAGATACAGGGAGAGAGAGAGAGAGAGAGCGAGCTAAGGCTGGCCGCGAACCCGGATCCTCCAGTCTCCGCCTCCCAAAGTACTGGGATTACAAGCCTGCGCCACCACGCCCAGCCTCCATTAATTTTCTATAGATGCATTTGTGAGAATCTGCAGCTCTTGCTTTATAAATTTGATTATTTCCTTATATTTCATAATTATTCATTCTCTAATCCAGGCACATTGCTTTTCTTCAAGTTTGATGTTAAGTCTGTACTCAATGTAAATCATCATTTCTCTTAACTACTTTAAAGACATTGTCCTTTCTGTCATTATTTTAGTTTTTAGATTTACATATTTTATTTTTCGTAATAACCACTTGTTAGTTCTTTAATAATAAAATTTTAGCCTCCAAGTTGTTTCCTTGCTTCTACAGTCTCTAATTTATATAGCTGATGTTTTATTATTTCATTTTTTCTTATTTTTGTTTCATTGATTTTGTGTTCTTTTGCACTTCCCTTAGATGTGACAATATTTTTTAGTATCTTGTGTAAATGCTACAAGAAGCTGTTTTAAACCTATATTGTATTTTATGTTCTTAAAATTATGGGAATTTTTTTGTAGTGGTCAGGGATTTTCTTTTCATCTTTCTCATTGTCAATGTAGGTAGTTATATCTCAATATACTCCTTTTCCCTCCTTATCAGAGGACTGTTGGTGTCCATCTCAGAGGCTGAGGGCTGATTACTGCAGGTTTGTATTCCCTCTGTATGTTTGTGATCTCACTGGATTAGGAGAAGCATTGTTTCCTCAGTAGAGGCTGTATGCTGTCATAACTCGTGGATTTGGCTTCTGATTTTTTAAAAGTTTTATACCACCAAGTTAAAGGTTTCTCCTGATCCAATAGAAGATATATTTGAAGACATTTAAATTTAATATCAAAATTAGATCATGATGCCCCATCTCCCCTGGATCCAGAGGGGTCGAGTTCCACACTTTTGTCAACCTCTCCCCAGCAGCAAGCAGTCCAACTCCCTCCCTCTTAGCCAAAGGAGGAAAAAATGGATGGAATTTGTAAAGTTCAAACAGCTTTCTTTGAGGCCCTCCCTTGCACACTTGCACAGCCACAGAATTACCTGTGCAACTCATTTTCTGATTTGTGCTTCCATCCGACAATCTCATCTTTATTGTTATCGACCATTATTATTCAGTGTGGCCTCTGCTGCCTCTCTGTCTGCAAAGAGACAAACACATTCATCTTTAATGAAAAATTCTTATGGTGATGATGACATTTGCCTTCTCTTCCTTTTAGCTATCTGTTTGCACTTAGAATTAATTACCCTGGAAATGAGCCCTGCCAATCATTTAACCTGAAATAATCTCATTTTCCACAACTCAATCAAAATTCTGGGAAGTAAAACTTTTGAAATAAATGTCCTCAGTACCCACAATGATCGATCCACCAGCATGCTCATTTTCTTCTGAGAATATCTATTTTACTTTTCTTCACTCCATGATGATGAGAGGACATTCAGGTCATTAAAAAAAAAAAGACAATTCAGCTATTTATTTTAAGATGTCTATAGGCTATGATTTCTTCAAAGCTAAAGAAAAGGCTATTTCCACAGCTTTTTCCACACTCATTTGTCCTGGTCAAGCCAAAATATCATTTTAGTTCATGTGGTATTTAATTGTGAACAGCAATGGCCGGAGGATTTTAAGGGTCACTAGGTCCAGATGTTTGGTCATTAGTCACCACCATAGAACCCTCCTTCAATATAATAAATATGGATAAAATAAGGAAACACTTCAGCCGTCAACAAGATTAGTGTTCAAGACTAATAGGAGCCTGATTTCTGCTTTTCAACTTTGTTAACATTTAACCCTTTGAGGGCAGAGGATTTCACGTGAAGTAAATCTCTCCTCACACACTCTGCTCTTATTTTCTGAAGTTTATATACCTTCATTAATGGCATGTCCACTCACCAACGAAGTGCAGGCATGCTTTTAAGTATTTTAATACTTTACATCACACTTCATATCTTTTTCTTAACAACATATTGGAATGTTTAAGAAGGTGTTTTTGTTGGACAGTCAGGTAATTGTCTGATAAAGTGACCCATGTCTGTGGCTAGGGAGCAGCCTATTTAAAAGAATTTATAGGACATAGTGGGCTGATCTGTATTCCCCAGCTCTCCAGATAGTAAAAAGATTATTTCAAAGCTTTGTTTTGTGTTTAAATTTCCTTTTTTTTTGTTTGGTCTTCATATAGAAGAAAAACAATACCTATAATCTTTTATCTTTCATGTAGTATTTCTCACTTGGTGTAATGGAAATAAACACCTGCAACTCTGGGGCAAGCCTTTAGCTACACTTTGAGGCTTCTTTTTTAAGCTTCTGTAGGTTCTTCTTCAATAAATGGGGATAAAAATAACAACAACCATGTACAGTTGTTTGGATTTAGTGCGATTATGTAGGCATTCGATTAATGTTAATTTTCTTTTTCTTAGCATAAGTGTGGAACAATATGCTGAAACATTCTTGCAAATCAAGTAGGTACTTGAAAAAGTAAATGAGATTGTTGGTTCCAAATACAAAGTGACTAGTTCTAATCCTCTTGCTAATGTAATGATTTCACCAATGGATGATTTTGCTGCTGTTCTAGAATTATGTATGCCTCTAATGTCTATTGTTTTAAATCTTACTTTTGTATGGAAATTCTCATTTTTTTATTATTAAGTATCACCTCAGTTCCTATTTGGGGAAGTATTTTTTTCTGTCAAATAGTTCTCATTCTGTGCTATTAATAAGTTACTTGAATTCTAGTTTTATCTTCAAAGTAATCATTTCAACTTGAAGAAATAAAATAATAACACAGGAAAACATGTCTTATGCTAGTATATTGAGTTTATTAGGAATATATATATATATATATATTCCTATATGTATTTTATATACTGTGTGTATATATAATACAATTAGCATTCTTAGAAACATCTTTTTTTCCAGCTTTATTAACATTGAAAAATAAAAATGGTATATATTCGAGGTATACAACATGATTATTTGATAGATGTATTATATAATGATTACCATAATCAAACTAATCAACACATCCATCCCTATATATAGTTACCCTGTGTGTGTGTGTGTGTGTGTGTGTGTGTGTGTGTGTGTGTGTGTGTGTTTGTGTGTGTGTTGGGGGACTGAGGACACTCAAGACTCACTGCCAGCAAATTTCAAGTAAGTAATACATTATTATTCATTGTAGTCACTAGGCTATACTTTAGATCTACATAACTTATTCAGCTTCTAACTGAACCTTTGTTTCTTGTTT
>PVJS01037238.1:0-20028 GCA_004027185.1 Glis glis
TTTTTTTTTTTTTTTTTTTGCGGTACTGGGGATTAAACCCAGGGGCATTCTACCTCCGCGCTACACCCCCAGCCCTATTTTTTATACTTTATTTTGAAACCGGGTCTCACGAAGTTGCGGAGGGCCTCACTAAGGAGAGAGAGAGAGAGAGAGAGAGAGAGAGAGAGAGAGACAGGGAGACAGGGAGAGAGAGAGCAAGAGAGCTGAGGCTGGCCGCGAACCCGGATCCTCCGGTCTCCGCCTCCCAAAGTACTGGGATTACAAGTGTGCGCCACCACGCCCGGCTTCACTTTTAAAATTAAGAAAAAAACACTTTCTAAGTTGAAAGAATTTTTAAAAATATTTTTGATTGCCTATGTTTGAAGTATCTTCAAGTTTAAAAATTCTACCTATTGCCGGGCGTAGTGGCACACACTTGTAATCCCAGTACTTGGGAGGCTGAGACAGGAGGACCGTAGGTTCGCGGCCAGCCTCAGCTATTTAGTGAAGCCCTCTGCAACTTAGTGAGACCCTGTTTCAAAATAAAGAATAAAAAAAAATAGGACTGGGGGTGTAGCTCGGAGGTAGAATGCCCCAGGTTCAATCCCCAGTACCACAAAAAAAAAAAATTCTACCTATTGACTTGGGGTGCCCTCAGCTCCTCAATTTTCAGTACTTACTCTCTTGCTTTAGTTTTCAGCATTGCATTTATTTAAAATGTATGCTTTTTAGCTGGGTATGGTGGCACATGCTTGTAATCCCAGTACTTGGGAGGCTGAGACAGGAGGATCTGGGTTCGCGGCCAGCCTCAGCTACTTAGTGAGGACCTCCGCAACTTAGTGAGACCCTGTTTCACAATAAAGGATAAAAAAAAATAGGGCTGGGGGTGGAGCTTGGAGGTAGAATGCCCCTGTACTCAATCCCTGGTACCAAAAAAAAAAAAAAATATATATATATATATATATACACTTTTGAAATCACATTGCTGTTGAACTTGGGCCAAATGCTTTGAAAGAGTGAGTTGAGGGGGAACTGGAGGAATGGGGTGAGGTGTCTACAAATAGTAGTTCTTTGTACAGCAGCTACTGTATAATAAAGTGTTGTGAAACTCTGCCATGCAACATAAATAATGATAGTAATTTGCATTTTCTTATTACTATGCATCCTCAAATGGAATCTACAGACTTTTGTTAATATTAAGATCTTTTCTCACCTCCTTACGTCCCCAGGGTCCCTAGTGCAATGATAGGAAAACAATAAACAACCCCTTGTTTTGTGCACATAACACATAACACAACACATACAGACCCACCCACTTTTTTACCTTTACATTTTCAGTCTCACACACCCAAAAGCAGTGTGGTCCAAGACTAGAACAACGCCAAACAGACCCAGCCTTATCAACACTTTTTGTATTTCTTAAATCATGATGTCAACCGGTGTGGTGGTGCACTCCTGTAACCCCAGTACTTGGGAGGCTGAGACAGGAGAATCACAGGGTTAAGATCAGCCTCAGCAACTTATCAAGGCCCTCAGCAACTTAGTGAGACCTTGTTTCAAAAGAAAAAATAAAATAGGGCTGGGGGTATAGCTCAGAGGTAGAATGCCCCTGGGTTCAATCTGCCATGCCACAAAAGACAAAAATAAAAACCCAAAAAACAACCTCATGATGTCCCCAAAGATTCTAGTTCTAGGCAATTACACTGGGCTCAAAGTAGGGAGAATAAGGAAAGATTATAAAAGAAGAAATATTTTTATCATTTTACCAACCTGGAAGGCCTGTTACTAGTGTGACATAATAACGTGTTTGAAAAATTAATGGGAATTATTGGCTGCTGTAGACAAGTCACAAAAGACGATGGAGGATTTTCCCCCAAGTAATTAAGCCTTTGAGTTCTGGGATATTGGGCTTGCTTATCCCAGGGGGGCTTGGGACTTGGAGTTGAATTGTTAAGATGCCAGGCCCTTCAAGAGAAGGAGAAAGGAGCGACAGGTAGAAAGGGGTGGCCCAACTCCCTGAAGAAGTCCACGGTAGGGATGCAGAAGAGCTGGGAAGGGCAAGACCCTGTGATAGGGGGGCACTGCTGGTACCCGGGGCTTATCAGTTGATGTGTGCACGCGAATTGCCTGGAGACCTTGTTCAAATGAAGATTCCGGGACATAGATTGCACTTCTAAAAAGCTATCTGGGTTGCCAGGCGTGGTGGCGCACGCTTGTAATCCCAGTACTTTGGGAGGCGGAGACCGGAGGATCCGGGTTCACAGCCAGCCTCAGCTCTCTCTCTCTCTCTCTCTCTCTCTCTCTCTCTCTCTCTCCTTAGTGAGGCCCTCCACAACTTCGTGAGACCCGGTTTCAAAATAAAGTATAAAAAACAGGGCCGGGGGTGTAGCACGGAGGTAGAACGTCCCTGCATTCAATCCCTGATACCGCAAAAAAAAAAAAAAAAAAAAAAAAAAGCTATCTGGGGATAGTGTGCATGCTGCTGGTCCCTGGACCTGGCTTTGAGCAGCCAGAGTGTGGGTCACTTCCTGTTTCCCTAGAGTTCTCCCTCAGAGGAGGAGCTGTGGCATTGGGAGCAATGATACAAGTACTGGGTGGCTGAATTACACATTGAAAAAAAGGACACGATTACCAGCAGAACTGCTGACATTCAAAGGGATCATTCCAATGTGTGTTAGTCAGCTTTGTGTTACTGTAACAAGATACCTGTGATAATAAACTTAAAAAGAGGAAAGGTTTATTTTGGCTCACAGCCAGGGAGGTTTCAATCCATGGTGGGTTGGCCGCACATTTGATAGGTTTACAGAGAGGCAGTAAATGACGGTGGGAGTGCGTGATGGAGGAAGCTGCTTACCCCATGCCAGCCAGGAAGCAAAGGGAGATAGGAAGGAGCTGGATTCCCATCACCCCTTCAAGGGTACACCCCCAGTGACCTAAGACCCCCACCAGGCCCTGCCTCTTTGTGTGTATGTGGGTGTGGGTATGGAACTGGGGATTGAACCCAGGGGCATTCTATCTCTGAGCTACATCACCAGCCCTATTTTTAAAATTATTTTATTTTATTGTGGTACTGGGGATTGAACTCAGGGGCATTCTGCCTCTGAGCTACACCCCCAACCCTATTTTTTAGTTTTATTTTGAAACAGGGTCTCACTAGACTAGCTTGATGAGAGTCTCACTACTTGCTGAGCCTGTCCTTGAACCTGGGATCCTCCTGTCTCAGCCTCCCAAGTACTGGGATTACAGGTGTGCACCACCATGCCCAGCTTATTTTTTATTTTTGAAACAGGGTCTCACAAAGTTGCTGAGGACCTCACTAAAGGCGCTGCCTCTTAAAGTTGGTTTCACCACCTCCCAAGAGCACCAAGGTAGAGAGACCAAGCCTTTAAAACACAGACTTTGGGGAAGATTCCAGATCCAAAACAGAGCACTGTACAAGGAGCATTTCTTCCAACATACTGCAGATAGCACTGAAGATCAAAGGCCCTTCTCCATCATTTCTTTCCTACTTCTCTACAACTTCCCAGGCTTCTGGAAGGACTTCATGGAAGGGAAGAGAGCCAACACTCAATCTCTAGCAGAATGGATTTGCAAACAATCCTGGCTCAAGGGGCAGCAGTGAAAAACCTTCAGCCACATATATTTAATTTAGAAAAATAAAGAAATGTAGCCGGGCGTGGTGGCCCACACTTGTAATCCCAGTACTTGGGAGGCTGAGACAGGAGGATCACAGGTTCGCAGCCAGTCTCAGCAAATCAGTGAGGCCCTCTGCAACTTAGTGAGACCCTGTTTCAAAATAAAAAATAAAATAGGGCTCAGAGGTAGAATGTCCCTGGGTTCAATCCCCAGTACCAAAATATAATAATAATAATAATTGTTATTAGTATTATTATTATAAAGAAATGTGAGCCGGGCATGGTGGCGCACGCTTGTAATCCCAGTACTTTGGGAGGCGGAGACCGGAGGATCCTGGTTCGCGGCCAGCCTCAGCTCTCTCGCTCTCTCTCCGTCTCTCTCCCTCCCTGTCTCTCTCTCTCTCTCTCTCTCTCTCTCCTTAGTGAGGCCCTCTGCAACTTCATGAGACCCGGTTTCAAAAATAAAGTATAAAAAAAAAAAAATAGAACCAGGGGTGTAGCGCGGAGGTAGAATGCCCATGCGTTCAATCCCCAGTACCGCAAAAAAAAAAAAAAAAAGAAAGAAAGAAATGTGAATTCTCTTGAGCCCGAGCACCGTGGAACAAATTCTCATCAGTTAATCATTTTAATCTCAAACGTAGAATCAGATTCAAGAGTCAATAAATAAGTCCTCATTAGTTATCCAATCAACAAATGTTTAGGGAGTGGTGGATGCGGTAACAGAGCTCTAACGTGGGGGATTCTTGGGCTTCTGAGAAGAGAACGCAGTTGGGGGGAGGAGGACCTAAGGACTTGAAGTTCCGATCAGTCAGGTTCGTTCCATGGTCACCAAAAACAGCGACCTTCCCCCTTCCACGCTGTGTGAGTCGGCTTTTCGTCACCGTGACCAAAATATATGGGGAAAACGACTTAGAGGAGGAAAGATTTATTTTGGCTCATGGTTTCAGAGTTTTTAATCATGGTTGGCTGGATCTGAGAGAGAGAGAGAGAAAGGAGGGTAGGGAAGGGAAGAGAAGGCGGAAGGGAGGGAGGGAGGGGAGGGAGAGGAAGGAAGGAAAGACAAAGGAAGGAAGGAAGGAAGGGGGGGAGGGAGGGGGGAGGGAGGGAGGAAGGAAGGAAGGAAGGAAGGGAGGGAGGAAGAAAGGAAGGAAGGAAGGAAGGAAGGAAGGAAGGAAGGAAGGAAGGAAGGAAGGAAGGGGCCCAAGAAAAGATATACTCTTCCAGGGCAAGCCACCTGAAAGACCTCCTTCATCCAACTGGGGCCCCACCACATACAGTTTCCACCATCTCCCAGTCGTCCATTCAGGTGTGTGTGTGTGTGTGTGTGTGTGTGTGTGTGTGTGTGTGTGTGTGTGTGTGTTACTGGGGATTGAATCCAGAAACATTCTACCTCCAAGCTACATCCCCATCCCTATTTTACTTTTTTTTGTTTTTGGTACTGGGGATGGAACCCAGGGGCATTCTACCTTTGAATGCCCCAGCCTTTTTAATTTTTTATTTTGAAACAGGGTCTCACTAAACTGCTGAGGCTGGCCTCGAACCTGCAATCCTCCTGTCTCAGCCTCCCTGGTACTAGGATTATAGGCATGCACCACCATGCTAGGCTTACTTTTTTATTTTGAAACAGGATCTTGCTAGGTTGCTGCAGATCTCGCTAAGTTGCTGAGGCTGGTCTCACACCTGTGGTCTCCTGTCTCAGCCTCCTAAGTACTGGGATAACAGGTGTATGCCACCATGCCTGGCTCTATTCAGCTATCAAGGGGTTAATCCACAGATGAGGCCAGAGCCCTCATGATCCAGTCACTCCCCAAAAGCCCTCCTCTAAACCCTGAAGCGCTGCCTTAGGGACTAAGCCTTCAACACAGGAGACTTCTAGGGAACATTCCAGATCTAAGCCAGAGCATACACGCTTTTCAAATTGCCCTGTGAAACTGGGCGTGGTGGCGCGCGCCTGTAATCCCAGTACTGAGGAGGCTGAGACAGGAGGATCGCAGATTCAAGGCCAGCCTCAGCAATTTAGTGAGGACCTCAGCAACTTAGTGAGACCCTGTTTCCAAATAAAAAATAAATAGGGCTGGGGGTGTAGCTTGGAGGTAGAATGCCCCTGGGTTCGATCCCCAGAACCACACACACACACACACACACAAAAAAAAAAAAATCAACAACAACAACAAATTGCCCTTGGGGATTTTTCCTCCTTTGAGTCTCTGTCCTTCACTTCAACATGATTTACCAATATAAGCATGTTCAGGAGGAAGACCTAGTTTGATTTTTTTTCTGCCAGCATCTACCAAAGATAGCCTCACATCCCATGCTCTCATAAGAAAAGCCTTAAAAGCCAGCCATAGTGGCACACACTTGTAATCCCAGTACTTGGGAAGCTGAGACCAGAGGATCCAGGTTCGCGGCCAGCCTCAGCTACTTAGTGAGGCCCTCCACAACTTAGTGAGACTGTTTCCAAATAAAGAATAAAAAATAGGGCTGGGGGTGTAGCTCTGAGGTAGAATGCCCCTGGGTTCAATCCCCAGTACCACAAAAAAAAGCCTTAAAAATAACTAAGGCAGTAAGTGCCGCGTCCTAAGCCAAGTTCATTCCAAGCTGAGAGCGATAACATCCAGGGCTCTTGCTCCCTAATCCAATTTGAAGAGCAAGTGCCTTTTGTTGGTAATTTTGTTTGTAATGTCTGGTCCTGCCATCTCCGCGACTGGATGTTTTATTAAACCACTTCTAAGTCTGACTGTGATTATGTAAGAAAAGTTTGTCCCTGTACACATCGGTGTGACAAGTTCACATGGAGATACCAACCCGCTTGCCCTTAATCCTCCACCAGGAGGGGAATTCAGGTGCAAGGTGAGGGTAATGGAAATTACGACATGTTTGTTTGTTTGCAGAACTGGGGATAGAACCCAGGGGCATTCTACCTCCAAGCTACACCCCCAGCCCTATTTTTTATTCTTTATTTTGAAACAGGGTCTCACTAAGTTGCGGAGGGCCTCACTAAGTAGCTGAGGCTGGCCACCTGCAAACCCGGATCCTCCTGTCTCAGCCTCCCAAGTACTGGGATTACAAGTGTGCGCCACCACGCCCAGCTCAAAAATTTTTTAAAAAACCAGCCTCAGCAACTCAGTGAGGCTTGCATCAACTTAGCAAGCCCCTGTTTCCAGATAAAATAATTTAAAAATAGGGCTGATGTAGCTCGGAGGTAGAATACCCCTGGGTTCAATCCCTAGTACCACAAAAATAAATAATTAAACTACATACAGCCATCCCTCAGTATCCACTGAGGACTTCTGGATATACCAAGTCCAGAGATGCTCGAGTCCTTTATACAAAAGTGAGTATGTCTGCATAGAACTGCCCACGTCTCCCATATGCTGAGATCGTCACTAGATTTCTTGTAATACCTACTACAATGTGAATGCTTAGTTAATGGTTGTTATACTATTTTGTTTAGAGAGTAATAACAAGAAAAATGTCTGTACATGCTTGGTGCAGATGCAACTTTTAAAAACTATATTATCATATCATCTGTACTTGGTTGAATCTGGACGTGGGACCCTCCCATATGGCATGAGGACTGACTGCTAGGCATGAGGTCTGACTCACAAGCAAGCCGCTCAGACTTGTCCAATGAGGTACGTCTTCCAGGCTTATAAATGGGGTACTAATTTTAGGAGGAACCCAGCACAGGAAAGAATTGGTGCATTATTTCTGATGGTGGAAGTGGAGAACGCAACATCTGGTTTCTAGGGGCAGCGGGAGCTGCAGGCTCAGTGGTACCCAGTGGCTGGCAGAAGAGGCAAGAGTTTCCTTACTGACTTAATTTGATGGTTTAATTTGAACTTGGTTTCAGTTGTATGCCTTGTCTTTGTCCCATCTCTTCCTCCCTCCCTCCCATCCATCCATCTTTCCTTCTCTTCTCTTCTCTTCTCTTCTCTTCTCTTCTCTTCTCTTCTCTTCCCTTCCCTTCCCTTCCCCTTCCCCTTCCTTCCTTCCTTCCTTCCTTCCTTCCTTCCTTCCTTCTTTCTTTCTTTCTTTCTTTCTTTCTTTCTTTCTACTCTCTCTCTCTCTCCTTCTTTCTTTCTTTCTTTCTCCCCCCTCCAACCTGGGGCACTGTACCACTGAGCCTCACCCCCAGCCCTTTTTATTTTTATGACAGGGTCTCACTAACTTCCCCAGGCTGGTCTTGAACTTGTGATCCTCCTGCCTCGGCCTCCCACATCCAAGGGATTACAGGAGTCCCAGGAATTGCAGAGCATGCACCACTGATACCGTCTGGAGTGATGCCGTGGGTTCTTGTTCTTAGCTAGTTTAGAAAAAGTTAGCCAGGCCGGCATGGTGGCGCACGCTTGTAATCCCAGTACTTTGGGAGACGGAGACCGGAGGATCCAGGTTCGCAGCCAGCCTCAGCTCTGTCTCTCTCTCTCTCTCTCTCTCTCTCTGTCTCTCTCTCTCTCTCTCTCTACTTAGTGAGGCTCTCCGCAACTTCATGAGACCCGGTCTCAAAATAAAGTATAAAAAATAGGGCCAGGGGCGTAGCGCAGAGGTAGAACGCCCCTGCGTTCAATCCCCGGTACCGAAAAAAAAAGAAAAAGAAAAAGAAAAAGTTAGCCAGAACTACTGTTGCAAGCTTGAGCAAAATTTTATTATTACAGAAAGAAAGGGGGGACAGAGTAATCAAAGCACTACGCCAGAGGTGATGCAGTGGAGTGCCTTGAAAGTAAGGCACTGATGCCTTTGAACATATACAATTTTTATAAGAATCAATTATCTCTTGTTTCTTATCCTGCTTAACCAATAGTCTTCTTTTCCCACCAAAAGCAGGTACAATTCTGTTAGTTATCTCTGTTCTGTAAATCTTTCTTGTTAGCCTTCTTTGTTCATCCTCACAGGGGCTGACATCACTGTGTCTTTGGTGAGTTCTCAGCATCTCCTTATCTCTATCTGCTAGAAGTTACTTATTATGTTGAAAACTTGTTTTATAATAAAGAAAGAAAGCCAGGTGTGGTGGCACACGCTTGTAATCCCAGTACTTTGGGAGGCAGAGATCGGAGGATACGGGTTTGTGGCCAGCCTCAGCTCTCTCTCTCTCTCCTTCTCCGTCTCTCTCTCTCTCTCTACCTAGTGAGGCCCTCCACAACTTCGTGAGACCCGGTTTCAAAATAAAGTATAAAAAAATAGGGCCGAGGGTGTAGTGCGGAGGTAGAACGCCCCTGGGTTCAATCCCCAGTACCACAAAAAAAAAAAAAGAAAGAAAGAAAATAAACAGGAATATAGTCTTTCAAAGTAGGGAGGATTTGGGACTATAACTATTTTGTGTTATTAGTAATTAATATTGGGGTGCTGGGGATTGAACCCAGGGGCATTCTACTTATGGGCTACACCCCCCCCAGCCCTTTTTATTAAAAAAAAAAGTCTCGCTAAATTGCTGAAGGCCTTGCTAAGTTGCTGAGGCTGGCTTCAAACCTGTGATCCTCCTGTCTCAGGCTCCCAAGTACTGGGATCACAGGCATGCGCCACCATGCCCAGCTTCTGCTCAAATCACATATCTAAGAACTGTCCCATTGAGGCAGGGCATAGTTTCCACCCAACTCTTTTTCTTTACATATTAATTTCCAGCCTACTTATGTGAGTTTATAACTCACATAAAGTAAGAGAATTTTGTACTGAGAAACTAAATATTGCCTAGTATCAGCAAAGTAATGAAGAAAAGCTTCCCAGAGTGCCCCTCCATTTCCTCTTACATCTGATTGGGCAGAACTGGATCACATGCTTACCCCTAAGCCAATCAGCAGCAGGGGGACTAGGATTGGGGCACTGGTTTTTTCTAGGGCAATATAGTTCAACTTCTTTCCTTCTTTCTTTCTTTTTGTGGTACTGGGAACTGAACCTAGAGGCATTCTACCTCTGAGCCATATTCTACCCTATTTTTATTTTTTATTTTCTACCCTATTTTTTATTTATTTTCTTTATTTTTATTTATTTTCTACCCTATTTTATTTTTTATTCTGAAACAGGGTCTCACTAAGTTACTAAGGGCTTTGTTAAGTTGTTGAGGCTGGCCTTGAACCTGCAATCCTCCTGTCTCAGCCTCCCAAGTACTGGGATTGCTAATAAAATAGTGCACCATCAGGCTCGACTGAAGTAGTTCAACTTTGGCTGAATATTAGAATCACCTAGAATTTATTTTTCTATTTACTTTGGTGGTACTGGGGATTGAACCCAGAGCCTCACACATGCTAGGCAAGTGCTCTACCACCAAGCTACATCCTTAGTCCATTTTGAGACAAGGTCTCACTACAGTTGCCCAGGCTGGCCTTGAACTTGAGAACCTGCCTCCACCTTCTGAGCTGCTATTGTAGCACCTTGCCTGGCCGGGATGCTTTTTTTTTTTTTTTTTTGCAGTACCGGGGATTGAACGCAGGGGCATTCTACCTCTGCGCTACAGCCCTGGCCCTATTTTTTATCCTTTATTTTGAGACCGGTCTCACGAAGTTGCAGAGGGCCTCACTAGGTAGAGAGAGACACACACAGGAAGAGAGAGAGAGAGAGAGAGAGAGCTGAGGCTGGCCGCGAACCCGGATCCTCCAGTCTCAGCCTCCCAAAGTACTGGGATTACAAGCGTGCGCCACCACGCCCGGCGGGGATGCTTTTAAAATGCCAATGTGGAGTTTCTACTCTGAGAGACCAGATTTAATTGGTCTGGCTGCTCAGGTGCTTTTAATGTATAGCCAGTGCTGAAAATCAGTGACCTAGTCCAGGCCCCACCCCTACCCTTCTTACAGATGCCAACACTGAGGCCCAAGGAGGCATTAAGTAACTTGCCCGATTAATTAATAGCAACACAGAAATAAGCAAAACCACACACAAACATTTAATAGGACAACTTCATTTTTCTAGAATATGCATGTGAGTACTGTTAAATAAAATTTATGGCGGGGGTGGGGGGCATTGTTTTGAATGGCCTCTTGACCTAGGCCTCAACAGACCAGACCAAAGCAGAAAAGAATCACTCATGCTAGGTGACATGCAATCACATGGAATTTGAAAATGAGCCAGTTTTCCAAAAACAAACACAAAAACCCAAGAGCAACCGGTCCAAAAGGGCCCCGTCAGCCTAAGTGGACATGGCAAGAAAGTCTCCTTTGCTTTAACCCTTCGTATTAGTCAACTTTCTGCTGCTGTAATAAAATGCCTGGGTAGTACATAAAGAAAAGAGGTTTATTCAGCTCACAGTTTTGAAGGCCAAAAATTCAAGATCAGGCAGCCCCCGTGGTTCCACGTCTGGTAAGGGCCTAATGCTGATGACATCATGGTGGGACAGGAAGCCGGAGAGAGATTCAGGGGTCTCACTTGCTCTTTCATAACAACTCCATCTTGCCAGAACAACTAGCACTCTGAGAGACCAATATCAATCCCTTCCCAGGCAGAACCCGGAAGACCTAGCTACCTTGAACTAAGCCCCACCACTTAAAGGTTCCACCGCCTCCCAACACAGCCACACTGAGCACCATACTTCCCACACACGGACACTTGGGGACACACTCACGCGACATCTAAACCCAGCACCCTCTAAGGAAAGTAACTTTGAAATGACTTCTACTTTGTGTTTCTTATTTCTGTTTCTTCAAACTTTTCTATTTACTTACTTGTTTGTTTGTTTTGTGGTACTGGGGATTGAACCCAGGGGCATTCTACCTCTGAGCTATACCCCCAGCCCTATTTTATTCTTTATTTTGCAACAGGGTCTCACTAAGTTGCAAAGGGCCTCACAAGTTGCTGAGGCTGGACACGAACCTGAGATCCTCCTGTCTCAGCCTCCCAAGTACTGGGATTACAAGCGTGTGCTACCAGGCTCGGCCAGCCTTTTCTATTTAAAAAGCCCACCCAGAGGGATGTGGTGGTGCATGCCTGTAATCCCAATACTTGGGAGACAGAGAGGAGGACTGCAGTTCAAGGCCAGCCTCAGCAACTTAGAGAGACTTAGCAACCCAGTGAGACCCTGTTTCAAAACAAAAACTAAAATAGGGCTGGGGTGTAGCTTGGAGGTAGAATGCCTCTGAGTTCAATCCCCAGTACCACAAAACAAACAAATACATAAATAAAATAAAATAAAATAAAATAAATAAAAAGCCCACCCACTCTGCTCTGCTCAGAGGAGCACCTTGATATTTCATCGATGGAATGCTATTTGATTCATGAATTGCTAATAAAAGCTGAGTAGGTCATTAAAAACCTAATTTGTCGAAATTTGGGGGTTTTTGAAAGTATGCATTGTTTTTTTTAGAAAGCGAAACCCTGAGAAAGCTCAAGGACTGAGAAGCAGTGTGGTGTAGAGAACTACCTTAAACCTGAAGGCGCCCAAATTACCCGGAGGGTTTATTGCACACAGGGCCCCACCCTTGGAGTTTCAGATTCCAGTTTTGGAGTAGGGGACAGAGTAATTAGCATTTGTAACAAGTTCCCAGGGGAGGTTACTGCCACTACTGCTGCTAGTCCGGGGATCACTGGTGTAGTGGTTAAGAGCCGGGGCTGTAGAATCAATCAGACTGTCCTGGTAAGATCCAGTTCTGCCCCTTATACTAAGTGAGAACTCTGGTAAATTACTTAAAATACCTATGAAATGGGGCCAGTGATAGTAGCTCAGGCTTCTTGCAACAATTGGGTCATGTCCCAATAAGCCTACTGCAAATCAAAAATATTACATAAGTTGCTGATAATGGTGGCAGCGACTCAGGAGGCTGAGGCAAGAGGAACACAAGTTCGAGGCCAGCCTGGACAACTTAGCGAGACCCTGTCTCAAAATAAAATAAAAAGATCTGGGATATAGCTGAGTGGTAGAGTGCTTGCCAAGCACATGTGAGGCCCCAGGTTCCACCTCAGTAATGCAAAAACAAAACAAAAGTCTCAAATATCACATCAGTTGAAAATGCACTTGATACCTCAATAAACCCATCGCAAAGTCAAACAATCTTAAGTTGAACCATAAGTCGGGGCCCATGTATATAATAAATGGAAAGCACTAGCCTGGTGTGGTGGTGCACACCTGTAATCCCAGTACTTGGGAGACTGAGACAGGAGGATCTCAAGTTAGAGGCCAGCCTCAGCAGGTGACAGTAATGTAATAGGATGCAAGGAATACAGCTACCTCCAAATCACACTGTTAATGTCCTCCTACTATTTTTGTATTTTCATTTATAAAAAAAAAAGTATTATGGTTGTTCTACACGCTCACTGGAAAATACAGACCAGCAAAAAAGAAAAGTGGTCCTTAATCCCCTCACTTCAGGAAAACAAACAAATAAAAAAAACCACTAAAATTCTGATCGTAGTTCTCAGTATCTCAGATCATGGGGACCCTGTCCTCTGTGTTAATTAATTATTCCTTTCCAATTTATACATATTAAGCCAACTGGAAATATTTTTACTTTATTTGTTTATTTATTTTTACTGCGGAAGCATTTTCTGGAGGTTGGTCCTCTCAATTTTGTTGGGTGACAACAGGGATCCGGGGAACAGATAGGTGGGAACTGTGTCTGGGCTTCTCACTTCCAAGTGTCGTCTTTCCTCTTGAGGACCTAGAGGTATTGCGAACCTTTTTCGTTTGGGCTTTTCTATTCCAGAACCGCGTCTTATTTTTTTTTAATAGCTCTGACAGCTTTCTGTTCCTTTGCAAGTAGGTGTTTGAGCCTTGGGGACAGCTGGAATTGACGCCTGGCGGCGGCAGGGCCGTCTTGCCTCTGGGGCTCCATCCCTCTGAAGGGCCCTCAGGGTCTGAGAGCTACGAGCGCGCTGGAGAGGCGGAGCTGGAGCGAGGATGGCGGCCTGCGCCGTGGTAACCTAGCAACCGGCGCCTTAGCAACAGAGAAGGGGCGGGACCGAGACAGGAAGTCGTAAGCAGGAGGCCTAGTCTCGCGAGAGTTGGGTTTGCGCGCGAACTCTTAAGCGCTAAGGTCCGGGGGGTCAGATCGCAGCTGGTGATCAGTGCGGGTGTTTGGGGACTCGGCGACCACGGTGGCCCTGGTCACCTCCGTCTCCCCGCCATGGAGACCTCAGCGATCAAGCAGCAGCAGCAGCCCGCGGCGGCCAAGATCAGGAACCTGCCCTGGTAGGAGGCCCGGCTGCCGCGGGGGGAAGGGGGTCGGCCGCGGGCTTTCCTTTGGTGTGATGACAGGTCTGGGGAACTAGATAATGGGGTGTGTGCACCACATTCAGACCCCAGCGCGCCGCCCTCGGACCTGCCACCCCGAGCCGCGGAGGCGCCCGACACCCCCCGCCGGTTCCCCCGTTCTGTTTAGAGCGCTTGCCAGGATCCCCGTCCCACGTCCAATGTGGAAAGTGAATTCGCACCTGGTAAGAGCCCAAGCGCTCGGCCTGGGTCTTCCGACGCCGGCAGTGGCCTCCGGGCCGAAGTGCCCTCTTCCTTCCTGCCAAAACCTTCCGTAGTCCATTGGTCAAATTCTAAACTCAAACAATCATAACTATGTTGCTCATTTTTACTGAACGGTTTTCTACTAGATTAGCAGGCATCCCAGCAGATGTTTAATCCTTACAAAGACCCTAAGAGGTGGTTACTGTTATTCAAGTTTTACACAGGAGGAAACTGCATCTTAGGTTACATGAAGCATGGCGGTGCACACCTGTAATCCCAGTACTTGGGAGGCTGAGACAGGAGGATCGCAGGTTCGCAGCCAGCCTCAGCGATTTAGCGAGGCTATCCGCAATTTAGTGAGACCCTGATTCAAAACAAAAATAAAATGAAATAAAAAGGATTGGGGGTGTAGCTCAGAGGTAGAATACCCCTGGATTCAATCCCCACTACCACAAAAAAGAAAGAAGGAAGGAAAGAAAGATTAAATGGCTTACTAAGGTTCCAGGACTAGAAAACAGCTCTTCGTACTGCTTTGAAGACTTTGATGGGAGCTGGCTTGATTTAGAAAGACGCCAAGATGTTCTTATCTAATAACCAGTTAAATTTGCTTTTAACCATGGTAAAACACATACCGTAAAATTTACAGTTCTAACCATTTTAAAGTGTACAATTCAGTGGCATTAAGAACATTCAAAATGTTGTGCAGTTATTCCCGCTGTCTAGTTCCGAATATTTTCATCACCCCCAATAGAAACTCTATCCTCACTGGCAGTCGCTCCCCATTATCCTCTCCTCTCCTGCCCTGGCAACCACTGATGTCACTGATGTACTCTCCATCTCTGTGGATTTGCTTATTGGGGACATTTCTTTCTTTTTTTTTTGCAGTACTGGGGATGGAACCCAGGGGCATTCTACCTCCAAGCTACACCGCTAGCCCTATTTTTTATTCTTTATTTTGAACAGGATCTCACTAAGTTGCAGAGGGTCTCACTAAGTAGCTGAGGCTGGCCACGAACCCGGATCCTCCTCTCTCAGCCTCCAGAGTACTGGGATTACAAGCGTGTGCCACCACGCCCGGCTGGGACATTTCATACAATACATGTCCTTTTATGCCTCGCTTCCTTCACTTAGCACAGTGTATTCAGGGTTCATCCTCATTCCTTTATATGGCCAAATCATATTGCATTGGATGCATGGACCACATTTTTTTTTTAATATGGAACGCTTCACGAATTTGCGTGTCATCCTTGCGCAGGGGCCATGCTAATCTTCTCTGTATCGTTCCAATTTTAGTATATGTGCTTCCAAAGCGAGCACCATGGACCACATTTTATTTATCTATTCATCTTTTGATGGATATTTGGATATGAGTTCAGTTTCAAATTCACATTAATGCAGTAGGTGCCCATCCAGGCTGAGATTATAGGCACATGGCTGGAAATTAGAGATTAGATCTGAATGTTTTGAATTTAGTACTAACAACAGTTGGGACCAGATGCAGTGATGCAGAGGGGTGCGACAGCGGAGCTGTTCTGTGCGTGGTAGAATGTTTAGCAATGTTCCTAGCACCTACCTATAGATGCCAGGAGTAGCCTTCGCCCAGCTGTAACAATGAAAAATGTCTCCAGATATCACCAAATGTTTTCTGGAGAACACAGTAGCCTCTTGCAGAGAAACACTGGTCTTTACCCAAACGTGAAGGGTTTCTCTTCCTCTTTTAATTAGGATGCGACAGGCATCTATTGCACATAAGAAAATATTCTTGCTTTTATATATGTTGTAACACATGCCATGTTGTCTTGTAGGGTGGAAAAATACCGGCCACAGACGCTGAATGATCTCATTTCTCATCAGGACATTCTGAGTACCAGTAAGTATCCAGGTGTCACTTGCTGTTATCCTAGTTGAAGAACCTATGAAGATTTCTCGGTGATGTTGTGTCTGCTGAGTAATAATGTAAAGGAATCTGAGCGAAGCCGGGCGTGGTGGCGCACACTTGTAATCCCAGTACTTTGGGCGGCTGAGACCGGAGGATCCGGGTTCACGGCCAGCCTCAGCTACTTAGTGAGGCCCTCCGCAACTTCGTGAGACCCTGTTTCAAAATAAAGAATAAAAAATAGGGTTGGGGGTGTAGCCCAGAGGTAGAATGCCCCTGGGTTCAATCCCCACTACTGCCAAAAAAAAAAAAAGGAATCTGAGCAAGCTTTGTAGTATGTGGCTTTAAGCTTTTCTTTGCTGCATCTGCCTCTGATTGGGAGACTGCGTTGGGTTGCATCGCATTCAGCCCGACTCAAGGCCCACAGTGAATGAGGCTGCTTCCAAAGACTAATGGTGTCTCTCATCCCGATCCCCAGTTCAGAAATTTATCAGTGAAGACCGACTGCCCCACCTGCTTCTCTATGGCCCTCCAGGGACAGGAAAGACATCCACCATCCTGGCCTGTGCTAAACAGCTATACAAAGATAAAGAATTTGGCTCCATGGTCTTGGAGGTAAATAGGATTATTTTCACTACAGATAACTTAGGACTCAAGCCTCTGGTTTTTTTTCTTTCCTTTTTTTTTTTTTTTTTTGCGTGTGTGTGTGTGTGTGTGTGTGTTGCTGGGGATTGGGACATTCTACCTCCAAGCTACACCTCAGCCCTATTTTATTTTTTATTTGGAAACAGGGTCTCGTTAAGTTGCTGAGAGCCCTGCTAAATTGCTGAGGCTGGCTTCAAACTTGCGATCTTCCTGTCTTAACTTCTCAAGTACTGGGATTACAGTTGTGTGCTACCATGCTCAGCAAGGACTCCAGTCTCTTAACTTTAGTTCTGGTAGTTTTATTTTACTTTGAAAGTTGCCCACTGACAATTGGGAAAGCAGATTTTTCTCTTTTTCTATGTGGTGCTGGGGATTGAACCCAGGGGCATTCTACCTCTGAGCTACACCCCCAGCCCTTTTTATTTTTTTTTTTAAATCTGGAAACAGGCAGGTGTGGTGACACACACTTGTAATCCCAGTATTTGGGAGGCTGAGACAAGAGGATCACAGGTTCATGGCCAGCCTCAGCAACTTGGTGAGGCCTTCCACAACTTAGTGAGACCCTGTTTCAAACTAAAAGATAAACTAGGGCTGGGGGTGTAGCTTGGAAGTAGAATGACCCTTGGTTCAAAAAAAAAAATCTGGAAACAGGGCCTCACTAAGTTGCTGAGGCTGTCCTTGAACCTGCGATCTTCCTGTCTCAGCCTCCCAAGTGTTGGGATTACAGGCGTGCCCTCCCCTCCCCAGCTCAAGAAGCAGATTTGAGGAATATGTTTTACTTCACTGTTTTCTGTAGTGGTCATCGGCATTTGTCAGCTGGAGGGCAGTTGTGGCCAGCCATTTTACTTGGCCGTTCCCAACTTTTACCTAAACCCTGCTTTGTGGTCACTCCGTCGCTGCCTGTCTGCCACGCAGCCCTCCACGTCCATTCTCCACGTGGCGCCACCCCATTCTTGCCCACAAGGCTGAACTGCAAGTAACCATAAGCTCCCCTGCTCTCTGGCTCCTGGTTGGGATTGGCCGATAGAGGTCAGAGGAAGGAAAACGATCCCTGGACCAATCCAGGGATTAACACTGGGCGGCACCCCCACCTGCAGGGCTGTCCCCCAGGTGTCCTTCCCACAGCCTTCTCCAGGGGCCTCCCTCCTTGAACCCCTTCAGGCTTGGAGGTGGTGACAGGTATTGCATATTCCTATCGTATCCCCACACCCTAAACCTTTTTTCTTTTTGGTACTGGAGATTGAACCCAGGGGCATTCTACCTCAGAGCTACACCCCCAGCCCTTTTTATTTTTTGTTTTTGAAACAGGGTCTCACTAAGTTGCTGAAGCTGGCCTCAAACCTACGATCCTCCTGTCTCAGCCTCCCAAGTACTGGGATTACAGGTGTATGCCACCACACCTGGCTCCCACACACCAAACCTTTTAAAATATCTCCTTATTTAATTCTCTGCAAGTTATTGCATACTTGAATGACTTCTGTTTTTGTTTTTGTTTTTTTGTTTCTCTTTTTGCGGTACCGGGGATTGAACCCAGGAGCATTCTACCTCCGCGCTACACCCCCGGCCCTATTTTTTATCCTTTATTTTGAAACCGGGTCTCACGAAGTTGTGGAGGGCCTCACTAAGTAGCTGAGGCTGGCCACAAACCCGGATCCTCCAGTCTCCGACTCCCAAGTACTGGGATTACAAGCGTGCGCCACCACGCCCAGCTTGAATGACTTCTGAATATTGTTGAGACCTGGACTGATACACTTAGATTTCAAGTCTAAATATTGTCTTTTTTGTGTGTGTGTGGTACTGGGGATTGAACCCAGGGGCGTTTTACCTCTGAGCTACACCCCGAGCCCTATATTTTTATTCTTTATTTTGAAACCGGGTCTCACTAAGTTGCGGAGGGCCTCATTGAGTAGCTGAGGCTGGCCGCGAACCCGGATCCTCCAGTCTCAGCCTCCCAAGTACTGGGATTACAAGTGTGCACCACCACGCCCCACTAAATATTATCTTTTGTGAGGAAAATGTTGGACTTACTCTTCAGATATGGGTCTCAGGACCTTACTGCAATCACTGTTGTTTGGTGCATTCAAAACATGGTAACCTGGGTTGCTTTGGGTTTGGGGAGCTAAAATTAGCATTGTTCTACAAGGTGTTGTTCAAAGTGACCAGGACAACAATTATTTATTTCCCAAATTTATATAGAGAGATTATCTGGTGGGGGGGGCAGTCAGCCATTTACCTTTCAGAATGTAATGATATACTGAGTTTTAATACAATTGTGTGTTTTGTTTTTTTTTAATGATTGTCTCTTAGCCATTGCTAGACCTGGAGAACTAGTTAGCTGAGCCGGATTAATAAAGAAAAGATATATTAAAACCAATAAATCAGCCAGGCGTAGTGACGCATGCTTGTAATCCCAGTACTTGGGAGGCTGAAACAGGAGGATCACAGGTTTGAGGCCAGTCTCAACAACTTAGCGAGATTCTTAGCAACGTAGTGAGACCCTGTTTCAACAACAAAAAATGAAAAGGGCTGGGGATGTAGCTCAGAGGTAGAATGCCCCTGGGTTCAATCCCCAGCACCAGAAGAAAACTAACAACAGCCACCAGCGAGAATTCATAGATGGCAAACGATGTTTTCCCTGTGCTTGTCTCTTCCACACGTAGCTGAATGCGTCAGACGACCGGGGAATAGATATTGTTCGGGGACCGATCCTGAGCTTTGCCAGCACGAGGACCATATTTAAGTAAGACGCATTTGTATCATTTCTTTCCCTAGAGGTTTGATCACTGAGATGATACAGCTTGATTGTTTTTAGTCCTCCCCTTTGTCAGTTTATAAAGTCTAAAAACATGAAGAAAGAGATAAAGTACAGGGATGGTGGTCAGGAATGTTATAATGCAAATATAAATAAAGTATTATCTAGACCGGGTGCAGTGGTTCACACCTGCAATCCCAGTACTCGGGAGGCCGAGACAGGAGGAGCACAGGTTCAAGGACAGCCTCAGCAACCTAGTGAGACCTGTTTCTTTTTTCTTCGGGGGGGGGGCGCTGGGGATTGAATCCAGGGCTATTCTACCTCTGAACTATACCCCCAGCCCTATTTTATTTTCGTTTTGAAACAGGGTCTTGCTATGTTGATGAGAGTCTCACTGCTTGCTGAGGCTGTCCTTGAACCTGTGATCCTCCTGTTTCAGCCTCCCAAGTACTGGGATTACAGGTGTGCACCACCATGCCTGGCTAAGACCCTTTTTCTTTTCTTTTTTTTTTTTTGCCGTACCGGGGATTGAACCCAGGGGCGTTCTACCTCCGTGCTGCATCCCCAGCCCTATTTTTTATACTTTATTTTGAAACCGGGTCTCACGAAGTTGCGGAGGGCCTAAGTAGAGACAGAGAGACAGGGAGAGAGAGAGCGCTGAGGCTGGCCGCGAACCTCCGGTCTCCGCCTCCCAAAGTACTGGGATTACAAGCGTGCGCCACCACGCCTGGCTCTTTTTTTTTTTTTTTTAACTGAGGATTGAACCCAG
>PVJS01037239.1:0-11794 GCA_004027185.1 Glis glis
AAAAAAAAAAAAAAAAAAAAAAGGAAGAACTGACAGTGATGGCCTAAGAACATTTCATCTGCAGTCATGGACTTAACCATCTTAATGGCTCATAGCAGCCACTCCCACCGCGGCGTGAGCAGGCCCTGCAGCTGCTGGGTGGAGCACCCGCTCACTCTTCAAAACAACCTAGACACTCAGTGGTTCTCATTTTCATGCTGAAGACCTGGTGGTGAGGGTACCATCGCCAAAGCAGAGCCTGGATTTGAGCAGCTCAGTGAACACAGCCCCCCCCCCACACACGTACACACACACAACACACACATACATACACACATATAACACACACACAACACTCGCACACACAACACACACACACACATACACACACACACACACACACACTGGGGATTGAACCCAGGAGCACTTAACCACTGAGCTACATTTTTAAACATTTTTATTTTGAGGCAGGGTCTTACTAAATGACTGAATCTGGCCTCGAACTTGTGATCCTCTTGCCTCAGCCTCCTGAGTAGCTGGGATTACAGTGTATGCCATCATGCCCGGCTTCTCAGCAAATACTAATTGGGCACTTGCTCTATATCAGGCATCCTAGTAGGTGCTGGAGATAGAGCAATAAATACAACCACAGCCCCTGTTCTCCTAAAGCTTAATAGTTCAGATTTAGTAGTTCAGATTTGTTCCTCGTTGAGTGATCAAGATGTGGGGAGCAGGAACTGGCAAATGGAAAGGTCTTTGCTATTATAAAAGTACCACTGGCCGGGTGTGGTGGCACATGCTTGTAATCCCAGTACTTGGGAGGCTGAGACAGGAAGATCGCAGGTTCGCGGCCAGCCTCAGTTACTTGGGCCCTCCGTAACTTAGTGAGACCCTGTTTCAAAATAAAGAATAAAATATAGGGCTGGGGGTGTAGCTCGGAGGTAGAATGCCCCTGGGTTCAATCCCCAGTACTGCCAAAAAAAATAAATAAATAAAAAATAGACAGGGCTAGGGATATAGCTTGGAGGTAGAATGCTCCTGGGTTCCATTCCCAGTAAAACACACACACACACACACACACACACACACACACACACACACTATTGAAACAGGGTCTTGGTAAGTTACTGTGCACTGGCCTGGCCTGGAACCTGACATCCTCCTATCTCAGTGGTGTGTGCCACTATGCCTGGCCATTGGCCATTACTTATTTTGTTTTCTTTTTTGTAGTGCTGGGGATCGAACCCAGGGAGGTTCTACCTCTGAGTTACACCCACAGCCCTAATTTATTCTTTTTTTGAAACAAGGTCTCATTATGTTGTCAACTCTGGCCTCAAGTCTGTGATCCTCCTGTTTTAGCCTCCCAAGTACTGGGATTACAGGTGTGTGTTACCCTGCCTGGCTCAGCTTACATTTTATTTTATTTTTGTACTGGGGACTGAACTCAGGGACATTCTACCTCTGAACTATACTCCCAGCCCTATTTTATTATTTTTTTTCTTGAAACAGGGTCTCACTAGGTTGACGAGAGTCTTATTTGGTGAGGCTCTCCCTGAACCTGCGATCCTCCTGTCTCTGCTTCCCAAGTACTGGGATTACAAGTGTATGCCACCACGCCCACCTTCAGTTTATATATATATATATTTTTTTTTGCGGTACCGGGGATTGAACCCAGGGGCGTTCTACCTCCGCGCTACACCCCCAGCCCTATTTTTTATACTTTATTTTGAAACCGGGTCTCACGAAGTTGCAGAGGGCCTCACTAAGTAGAGAAAGATAGAGAGAGAGAGAGAGAGAGAGAGAGAGAGAGAGAGAAGACAGGGACAGCGAGAGAGCTGAGGCTGGCTGCGAACCCGGATCCTCCGGTCTCCGCCTCCCAAAGTACTGGGATTATAAGCGTGCGCCACCACGCCCGGCCAGTTTATATTTTAATTACATCAAATTTAAAATTCAGTTCCTCTGTCTTTTCAAATGCTCAATAGCTGTACATAGCTAGTGGCTATTGGACAGTGCTGACAAAAAACATTTCTGTCATTACATTTCTGTCTTTTGGACAGCTGGCTAGCCTCTCATAGATAAATCTGTGACAACTTTACAAACTCTTTCAGATATGAAGATCTAGCTGGGCATGGTGGCACACACCTGTAATCCTAGTACTTGGGAGGCTGAGACTGGAGGATCGCAGGTTCCTGGCCAGCCTCAGCAACTTAGTGAGGCTCTCAGCAACTTAGTGAGACCTTGATTTCAAATAAAAAATAAAATAGGGCTGGGGGGTGTAGCTCAGAGGTAGAAGACCCCTGGGTTCAATCCCTAGCACCACACACACACACACACACACACACACACACACACACACAAACACAGGATATGAAGATTTTGTTTTGTTTTGTTTTTGTGGTGCTGGGGATGGAACCCAGGACTTTGAGCATGCTAGGGAAGCACTCTACCACTGAGCTGCACCCCCAGCCCTGAAAGGCATTTTCCACCAGGCCGTAGCCCAAGCCCACGACTCATAGGAAAGAAGTGTGTGTACCCTTCAGCGCACGCCAAAGGAAACCCTGCACTCAGGTTTAAAGCTTGATCCTGGCTCTGGCAGTGGGACATTTCACTGAACTTGGGATAATTCATGAGAACATCCTGTACAACCCCTCTCCAGAGCCACTGGGGGCCTCCAAATGTGAGAGCGGATGCCTGAGACATGGAGGCCCAGAGATCATCAGTCCCCCTGGAGCTGCGGGATTGCTGAGGAGCCCTTGAGTGCTTGCCATCTCAAGGCTGGACGTGGCCCCCCTCCTCACTGCCTCCAACATTACTTCTTTCCCTCAAAATAGGATTTGGAATTTGTTCTCCCTGTGACATCATGCATCTTACAGTCACAGGCAGGAAGTGAATATTTTCCTGCCAGGCCTGCTCAGTCCCCTGGGCTGGGAAGGGTACTCCTTCTCCATCCAAAATCACAGGAGAACATCAGTATCCTCATGGGCATGGTGGCTCATGCTTGTAATCCCAGGACTTGGGAGGCTGAGACAGGAGGATCACAGGTTTAAAGCCAGCCTCAGCAACTACCAAATAAATAAATAAGAATGCTGATGGGGTTGTTTTTTTTTTTTTTTTTTTGGTAGTACTGGGGATTGTACATAGGGGCATTCTGCCTCTGACCTACACCCCCAGCCCTATTTTTTAATTCTTTAGTTTGAAGCAGGGTCTCACTAAATTGCTGAGGCTGGCCTTGAACTTGCTGTCTCAGCCTCCCAAGTACTGGGATTATAGGCGTGTGCCACCACATCTGGCCAGTGCCCTTATTGAAAGGTGATTTTCTCCAATCTGAGGGCACAACAATGCTCTTCCAAACTGCAGCAAAAGAGTTGAGGTTAGCTGGACGTGGTGGCGCACACTTGTAATCCCAATACTTGGGAGGCTGAGACAGGAGGATGACATGTTTGAGGACAGCCTCAGCTACTTAGTGAGGCCCTCCACAACTTAGTGAGACCCTGTTTCCAAATAAAGAATAAAAAATAGGGCTGGGGATGTAGCTTGGAGGTAGAATGTCCCTGGGTTCAATCCCCAGTACTGCCAAAAAAAAAAAGAGTTTAGGTTAACTAGAATCAGATGGTCTTTGGTGTTTCTGCTTCATAAAGTACAGACTAAAGTTAGCAATGATGCTTTCTGTCCACTTGGACACTGTCTTGGGCTCCTCAGGGCTCATAAAAAACAGTGAGGTTGTCTCATTGGGGGAACACATTCATTTCCTTCCAATGATTTAGAGCAGGAAGCGGCATTTGGCTGGCTGACCTGTGTGAATGAGAGTCGTACAGCAGACCAAAGCAGACAGGCCAGAGCTCAAAATATTCTGCGGTAGTAATTATGGTTTTCCCGGGAATGTCTTTATTTCATTGAGACAGCGTGCCAGGCTCTAAAGATAAACAGATGAGCAAGACGGCAGTCAATCTCGAGCATCCGTGGGTTGGGGGCGGAAGGGGGTAGTGACTCCAAGCCAGTCATTAGGGCGCAGCTGCAAATCAGTGGCACACAGTTCCCAGGGGCTGGGAGACGTCCAGAGGTGTTGGAAGTGGCTCTCAGACACCTGTAAACTACACTTCCAGCTGTTTGGATGGAGTCTTCTATTGCAGAAGCCCCATTTCAGCCCCAGCTAACTGCTTAATAAAGGCCTGCCCAGGCTACTATGTGTTAGCCAGGCCTGTACCAGGGGCTGAGGTTTGTGAGATCAATGTTTGAGATCTAGCTCCTAGACTAGAGAAGTGCGATGGGCAGGCACCTCAGGACCCCCGAACTCCTCATCCTTCCAACTTACAGGCTCAGGCACCCCCAGTCTCAAATACCCAACCATAGCAGGGCATGGCAGTGCACGCCAGTAATCTCAGTACTTGGGAGGCTGAGATGGGAGGATTGCAGGTTGGAGGCTAGTGTGCAGTAACTTAGTGAGACCTGTTTCGAACCCAGTGGCTTAGCAGAAGAGCACCGTTGGGTTCGATCCCCAGTACCACCAAAAGGGAAACAAAACAAAACAAAAAACCTAACCAATTATTGTCTCTGACCTGCACAGAGCAGACAGACCAGAAGTCAGTTACCATGCTCTGCCTTGACCAGTAGCCGCTGTCCTCTCCTGGTGGCTCTAATGGTGCTTTACCTCATTGCCAAAGACCAAGTCCTGCTCCTACCATAGCCCTTGGTATTAACAGCAGGCCTTGCATTCTTTTTGGTTCTTCTTTTTTTTCTCTTTTTTCTTTTGGTACTGGGGATTGAATCCAGGGGCATTCTACCTCTGAGCTATACTCCCAACCCAATTTTATTTATTTATTTATTTATTTTTGTGGTACTGGGGACCCAGTGGCATTCTACCTCCAAGCTACACCCCCAGCCCTTTTTGTTTATTTATTTATTTATTTATTTATTTATTTATTATTTTTGCGGTACTGGGGATGAACCCAGGGGCATTCTACCTCCAAGCTACACCCCCAGCCCTGTTTTTTTATTCTTTATTTTGAAACAGGGTCTCACTAAATTGCAGAGGTCCTCACTAAGTAGCTGAGGCTGGCTGTGAACCTGCGATCCTTCTGTCTCAGCCTCCCAAGTCCTGGGATTGCAAGCGTGTGCCACCACGCCCGGCTTTATATTTTATTTTGATACAGGGTCTCCCTAAGTTTCTGAGGGCCTTGCTAAGTTTCTGAGGCTTGTCTCAAACCTGAGATCCTTCTGTCTCAGCCTCCCAGGTACTGGGATTTTAGGCATGTGTCATTATGCCCAGCTAACCTTTTTGGTTCTTGGTCCAAGAAAGAACCTTATTATCATGACCTAATTGTTTAAGACAAATGAAATGTGGAGACTAACTGAGAATGAGAAAGTAGAGTCAGGATTTGCTTTGTTGCTTGAAGTAATTCACAGTGAGTTCTAATGTAAGCAAAACCCTGGTTACTTAAGTTGACAAATGGGAAAAATCCACATTAATTGGATTTGCTATTTAGTGGGTGTTTTTCTACCAAATTGAACAGCAAATTGTCAGGAAGACTTAGAGTGAAAATGAAAGTGTCCTAGACAGTGGTGACAGGGGAACATTCCACGCCTCTGCTCCGGTGGCCCTGGGAGGCTGTAGCACTGATAAATTCTTCCAGAGACTTCCTAGGCCCTGCAGCTGGTCTGGCTCCATGGGGACCCCAGCTTTCCCGAGTGCAGACTGGCCCCGTTTTCCCTCCCTTTCCCAGCTTTTTAGAATCTGATCTGCTTTTCCTTTTCCATCCAAGTTGCCAGCACTAACCCTTATTTCTTGGGGTTCCCCTCTTCAGAGTAGGTGCAGTTTCCACAGGCTCTTGTGACCCCCCAGTAATGTGTAATTATCCTTTTAAAGGTTTCACTGTAATGATTATGAAGAAAATAAAGAACAAGAGATGGTGAGGAAGGAGAAATGGGGGAATAGGGGTGTGATGGTTAATCTGGATTGTCAACTTGACTATATTATAGAGCACCTAAGATTATATGACTTTGGGTGTGTTGATGAGATGATTGGCATGTGGAACAGCAAACTAAGAGGGAAGTCCCGCCCTGAATGTGAGCAGCACTGTTGTAATAGGCTGGGGACCCAGATGAAAAGAAGGTAGTTATAAGTACCAACTGTGGCCTCAGGACTGGTTACAGAAACAAGGGTTGTAATTGTCATGAATATTCCTTTCCTATTTTGTTAAGACTATGTTTGTGCATCTATACACACACACACACACACACACACACACATACATCCCCAGCTCTATTTTTATTCTTTATTTTTGAAACAGGGTCTCACTAAGTTGTGGAGGGCCTCACTAAGTAGCTGAGGCTGGCCGCGAACCCAGATCCTCCAGTCTCAGCCTCCCAAGTACTGGGATTACAAGCGTGCGCCACCACACCCGGCTCTATACACATATATTAAGCAGATATCTCTGTTTTCTCTCCTCCCTTATTCTTTTATCATGCAACATAATATTGATGGACTTAATATCAGTATTTGTTATGGTTTGGATTTTTTTTTGGTATTGGGAATTGAACCCAGGGGCATTCTACCTCGGAGCTACACCCCCCAGCCCTATTTTTAATTCTTTATTTTGAAACAGGGTCTCACTAAGTTTGCAGAGGGCCTCACTAAGTAGCTGAGGCTGGCCACGAACCTGCAATCCTCCTGTCTCAGTCTCCCAAGTACTGGGATTACAAACATGCGCCACCATGCCTGGCATGGTTTGGATTTAGAATGCCCCTCTAGACCTCATGGAGATAAGGCAGCCATGTTGGAGGCAGGGCTTGATTCCTGAAGAGGGGTCCCTGGGGATGTGGCCTTGGGAGATTATACATAATCCGTCCTCTGGACTGAACCCTGAAATCTCCAGAACTGTTAGCAAACAAATCTTCCTTCCTCTAAGTTGTGGTGGTCAGGTATTTTGGATTTCAACAGTGAGAATGCAAACTAAAGCAAAGGGGTTAGTGTTTAATGTTTAGTGTTAGTTCAGAGTTTCAGTTCAAGAAGATGAACAAATTCTAGAGATGGATGGTGGTGATGGCTGTACAACAAAGTGAATGTGCTTAGTGCCCTGAAACTGGACATTTGCACTAAAAAATGGTTAAGATGATAAATTTTCTGTGTATTAGTCAGCTTTAGTTACTATAATGAAATACCTGAGGCAAGCTACTTATAAAGAAAAGAAGTTTATTTAACTCACTGTTTTGGAGGTTCAAGGGCATTGACTCAGCTCTAGGGAAGGATCTCTCAGCTATATCAGATTATGGCAGATGGCAGTGGCTAGAGCACAGGCAGCAACACATCTCATATTGATCAGATCTCAATGTAGGAAGTCACCCCCAGCCCTTTTTATTTTGTAACAGGGTCTTGCTAAGTAGCTGAGGCTGGCCTCGAGCCTGAGATCCTCCTGTCTCAGCCTCCCAAGTACTGGGATTACAGGCATGCACTACTATGCCTGGCTAAGGTAGTTCTTATGAGAGGATTGTTATAAAAGTCTGAGACTAGCCCACCCAGAGCAACACCATCAGCTCTTTCTATTTTTATTTTGAAACAGGGTAGTGCTATGTTGCTGAGAGTCTTGCTAACTTGCTGAGAGTCTTGCTAAATTGCTGAGGCTGGCTTCAAGCCTGAGATCCTCTTGTCTCAGCCTCCCAAGTACCGGGATTACAGGTGTGCACTACCACTCCTGGCATCCAGCTACAGATCTTAACCTTCTGTTGTGAATGAATATTTGCACCCCCCAAATTCATATGGTTAAACTTTGGCCCCCAGTGTGGAAGGTATTTGGAGGTGGGGCCTTCGGGAGATAGATTTAGATGAGATCATGAGGGTGGGCCCCATGATGGGATTAGGGTCCTTGTAAGTAGAGGAAGCGACTGAAACTTGCTTGCTCTCTTTGCCATGTGGGAACACAGCAAAAAGGTGGCCATTTGCATGCAGGAAGAGAGCTGTCACCAGGGAAACCAATCAGCCCCTTGATCCTAGACTTTCCAGCATCAGAATTAAGAAATAAATGTCTCAAGACATTTGTGAATTTTTTTTTTTTTGCAGTACCGGGGATTGAACCCAGGGGGGTTCTACCTCCGAGCTACACCCCCGGCCCTATTTTTTATACTTTATTTTGAAACCGGGTCTCACGAGGTTGCGGAGGGCCTCACTAAGTAGCTGAGGCTGGCCGTGAACCCGGATCCTCCGATCTCCGCCTCCCAAGTACTGGGATTACAAGCGTGCGCCACCACGCCCGGCTCATTTGTGAAATTTTGTTATAGCAGGTGGAGCAGACTAAGCTCCCCCAGGATCCAATAGGTAATTCACTAATAGGAATGTCTGTAGACCTGGGTCTCTCATCTCTGAGCTCTCTGGTTCTCAGAGAAAAGGGTACCTGAGAAAGGACTCTGTCATGACTTGAGGATCTGCCACTAGGTCCTACCTCTTTTTGTTTGTTTGTTTTGGTACTGGAAGCTGAAACCAGGGACATTCTACCTCCAAGCTACACTCCCAGCCCTATTTTATTTTTTATTTTGAAATAGGGTCTCACTAAGTTGCTGAGGATCTTGCTAAATTGCTGAGGTTGGCCTCAAACCTGCAATCCTCCTGGCTCAGCCTCCCAAGTACTGGGATTACAGGTGTGCTCCACTGCACCTGGCTAGGCCCCACCTCTTAAAGGTTCTACCACCTCCTAATATAGCCACCCTGGAGACCATCTCCAAAACTTGAACCTTTGGAGACAAACCATAGCATGTGAGAGTGTTCCACACAAGAGCCAAGACCAGCCTGATGCAGTGGCACATGCCTGCAATCCCAGTTTGAGACAGGAGGATCATAGGTTCGAGGCCAGCTCAGCAATTTAATGAGACCCTCAGCAACTTAGCAAAACACTGTTTCAAAATTTTATTTTATTTTATTGTATTTTTGCGGTACTGGGGATTGAACCCAGAGGCATTCTACCTCTGAGATACACCCCAGCCCTATTTTTAATTGTTTATTTTTGAAACAGGGTTTCACTAAATTGCAGAGGGCCTCACGAAGTTGCTGAGGCTGGCTGCCAATCTGTGATCCTCCTGTCTCAGTCTCCCAAGTACTAGGATTACAAGCATGTACCACCACGCCTGGCTTTCAAAAATTTAAAACAGAAAAATTTTTCTTTTTTTTTTTTTGTACCGGGGATTGAACCCAGGGGCATTCTACCTCTGAGCTACACCCCCAACCCTATATTTTTATTCTTTATTTTTTGAAACAGGGTCTCACTAAGTTGCTGAGGCTGGCCGCGAACCTGCGATCCTCCTGTCTCAGCCTCCCAAGTACTGGGATTACAAGCGTGCGCCACCACGCCCGGCTTAACAAAAATGTTTTTAAAGGGCTGGAGGTGTAGCTCGAAGGTAGAGTTCCCTGAGTTCAATTTCCCATAACAACAACAACAAGACCATCAAATCCTATCTCGTGGCTGCAGAGGCCCATGGGGGAGGACCACCAAGAAAACTAATCGAATAAACCAGGAGTTGAGTTTCAGTGACCACCCACCAGCAGATCCTTATATGGCCTGACCTCCATTTTCTTATTTGCAAAATCCAGACTACAGCATCTCCATCCCAGACTTGATGCTAAGATTAACTGAGAGGGTGGAGTGACAGCCACGTCATGGATGCCAGGCTGATTTAGTTTCTTTCCCATCTGTAATCTTGAGGGACAAGGCAACATTTTCAAGCTTATAGGAATACATAGCCACTCGGGGAGAGGAAATGTGGACGGCTGTGCTCATCCGCTCTTGCTGTAAGAGTGGAGAACAGCAAATGGGTCAAATCTGTAACCAGCTCACATGAAGAGATGCTCTACATCATTAGCCACCCGGGAAATGCAAATCACATCCACTAGGCTGGTTATAATCAGAAAGACGCAAGCGTTGGAGAGGACATGGAGGAGTTGGAAGCACCAACAGAATGGTGCAGCTGCATTGGAAGACGGTCTGGCGGCTACTCAAATCAACACAAGATGACCCAGCAATGGCTCTCCTAGGTATATTCTCAGGAAAATGAAAAACGTATTTCCAGGGGCTGGCGTACACCTGTAATCTTGGCTACTCAGGAGGCTGAGGTAGGAGAATCTCAAGTTTGAGGCCAGCCTCAGTAATTTAGCGAGATCCTGTTCCAAAATAAAAAATGAAAAGGAAGCCGGGCATGGTGGCGTGCGCCTGTGATCCCAATACTTGGGAGGCTGAGACAGGAGGATCCCAGGTTTGAGGGCAGCCTCAGCAATTTAGTGAGGTCCTGTTTCAAAATTAAAAAAAATACAATGGAGCTGGGGGTGGAGCTGAGAGGTAGAATGCTCCTGGGTCCAATCCCAGCACCAATAAATAAATAATAAAAAGGACAAGGGATGTAGTTCAGTGATGGTAGCGTGCCCCTGTGTTCAATCCCCAGTATACCAAAACAAAAACATATATATGTGTGTGTGTGTGTATATATCTCTATATACCCCACATACTGGGATTACGAGTGTGTGCCACCGCGCCTGGCTATATGAGGCCATTTGTAAACCAGCAAGAAGGCCCTCACCAGAACCCACTATGCCAGCACCCAGATCTTGGACTTTCTTCCTCTAGAACTGTGAGAAAATAAATGTCGCCAGGCGTGGTGGCGCACTCCTGTAATCCCAGTACTTGAGAAGCTGAGAAAGGAGGATCACAGGTTGAAGGCCCTCCACAACTTAGTGAGATCCTGTTTCAAAATAAAAAGTAAAGCCGGTGTGGTGGCGCATGCCTGTAATCCCAATACTTAGGAGGCCGAGGCAGGAGGATCGCAGGTTCGAGGACAGCCTCAGCAAGTAGTGAGACTCTCATCAACCTAGTGAGACCCTGTTTCCAAATAAGAAATAAAATCGGGCTGGGGGTGTAGCTCAAAGGTAGAATGCCTCTGGGTTCAAACCCCAGTACTGCAAAAATAAATAAATAAATAGTAAAATAGGGCTGGGGGTGTAGCTCAGAGGTAGAATGCCCGTGGGTTCAATCACTGGTACTGCCCCCCCAAGCAGATTTGTGCGTAGACATGCCACACGCAATGGTTCTCAGCGGGGGTGGCCACCCTGGCCTCCAGGGGAGCATTTGGAAATGTTTGTGGGTAATTTTTGGTTCACTCAATGGCTGGGAATGATGTCAGCATTTAGGGGATACGAGCTAGGGAAGCTAAACATATGCAAGACCCAGGTCAGCCGTGCACACCAAGGATGGCCTCACCTGAGAGCACCCCAGGCCCCAACCCCCCAACCCAAGACACTGCCTGGGAGACTTCCTGATAATTGCACCATGTATTTTAGGACTTTGCCACCCAAGGCTGACTTTCTTTCCTTTCTTTCTTTTTCTTTCTTTCTTTCTTTCTTTCTTTCTTTCTTTCTTTCTTTCTTTCTTTCTTTCTTTCTTTCTTTTTCTCTTTCTTTCTTTCTTTTTTTCTTTTCTTTCTTCCTTTTCTCTTTCTATTTTGTGTAATACTGGGGATTGAACTCAAGGGCATTCTAACTCTGAGCTACACCCCCAGCCCTTTTTATTTTTTATTCTGAAACAGGGTCTTGCTAAGTTGCTGAGGGTCTCACCGAGTTGCTGAGGCTGACCTCTTGTCAGCCTCAACCCTCTTAGCTTCCCCAGTACTGGGATTACAGGTGTGTGCCATCATACCCAGCTCACCCAAGGCTTTATAAAGGCCTGTTGTGCCTTCATAGCCATAGGAAGAAATCTCTGCATTTGCATTCTTTTTTATGCTGTTATTTATTTATTTAGCAGTACTGGGGATGGAACCCAGGGCCTCTTGCATGCTAGACAAGCAC
>PVJS01037240.1:0-20027 GCA_004027185.1 Glis glis
TGTGTGTGTGTGTGTTGGGGGAAGCAGATGCTCTGCTGAAGGTCAAGTGCTCACTTATGCATATTCAAAGCGGCCACCCATCGATCTGTACTTAATTGTTTTCCTGGGGTTGGGGAAGGAAGTGCTGGGGGCATCGATCTGCTCAGGCCCCCAGCACTCCATTGCCCCCCTCCATTCTCTATCACTCTACCTGGTTGCCAGCAACCTCCATCTGGGGGGAACACACGGCAGGACGGGAGAGAGAGAGCATCTTCCTTTACAGGCACAACTCACCTGAGGTCACAGATAAGGAAACTAAGGCCCAGAAAGAAGAGGCTTACATGGGTTAGAACACTATACTGTGGCCAGAAGGGATTTCATTCCTGCTTAGCCTGCCAACAAAGTTCTGGGCTTCTGCCAAAAGGCCTGGTAGCTAGCTGACCCTTCAGACATTACCCATTTCCTCACTTCACAAGTTCCCAAACACCAGGCTGCCCTTAAGTTGATGGTGGGTCCAATGATGGAACTAAAGTGACAGCCAGCCATGCTCAGACAGGCACTTCAGTGCCCCTGCTCACTGCCGGGCCCAGGCGGTCCCATCCCACTACATAGAGAGGAGTGGGCCCAACACAGAGTCAGTAACAGACAGGAGGCTGGGAATCGGCCATGCCAGGGCCTAGAAACCAGTTCTCTTCCTTCCCAGCTGCATGAACCAACTCTCCAGCCCCATGGGTACTAGGAGGCTAGGAGCCACCATACTTAAGCTGCAGCACTTTCCAAAGCCATTTTCTTTGACCATAGAGGTACCAGCCACAGCCCAACTTCCCAGCCAACCCTCCTCTACCTTCTACCAGGCCACAGCTGTACCCACAAATCAGGGGCTGAGTGTAAGACTCAAGGACAGCCCTGGGATGCTGGCCGAGAGCCAGGACAGAGCTAGGACACGGAGAGCAAGGGGACACAGCCAGGGGGCGGGGCACAGCTAGAGGAGCTGCTGAGCATGGCCGGGCTGGGGCTGGAGCTCAGTGGGCCAGAGAGCAGTGGCGGCTGCCTTTCAAGTACTTTAAAATCACTTACAAAGGCCGGATTAAACGATCAGAAATTCCATTTAATAGGACAAATAAAGAAATAACAATCTACTCTATCAGCCTGGAGAAGGCGAGCTGGATGGGTTTTTTTCCTCTCTAAAAAGGAAAAAGGGAAGGAAGGGGGGAAAAAAGAAGGATAATGTGTGTTTACTCAAGCAAAGAAAAAAATATTTAAGTGATGTCGGGGAGAAGATTGCAGTAACTAGTGAAGAATAACATCGTCTACTTTGCTGTCAAATCACACCCGAATTTCAGTAATAGATTCTCGGCTGACACTCAATTCAATTCGAAGGTGATCCTGCTTTATCCCAGCCCATCAAATATTAAACACTTGCATTAGCAGGTGCTGCCGCTTCCCGGCTTAAAGCGGCGGGCGGGCGGCAGGGCTGCTGAGGCCCCTCTGCTCTGCTCTCGGCTCAGGGACAGGGCAGCTCAACGTTATCTGCACGTCATCCTGAGTCTTATCGCAGCTAAGCGGGAAGACCACTTCAGATAACATTAGATGCTTGCCCTGACGCGTCACCATGATTAGGTTATTATTATAATTATGACTCCCCAAGATCTTCCACAGACTGAGATGTGTGGAAGAGGGGGTGGAAGAAAGAAGAGCCCAGGGGGGCCAGGCTGGACCAGGGCAAGCCAGAGCCCCTGGCAGGAGAGCAGAGGTACCAGGCGAGGTGGCCGCCGGTCCCGCCTGACGGATGCCTTTCAGGAAGGGCAGTCTAGCTTGTCAAAGCGAGGGCGAGATGAATTGGCGTCTCTGCTGCGGCCACGGTGTCATGCCGCACAGTTTCATATTCCCAGATAAGGCGTGATAACCAATTGCTGCCGTGACATGGCCTCATCCAGCACTTCCTCAGGGGGACACGGGGCGGGGAGAGGGGGTGGTGTGCACATGGGTCTGCCAAGCTCCTAATAAGAGGGATTTAATTTTTACAAATGCTGCTTCCAGCGGGGCCTTCGCATACCAGCCAAAGTCCAAAATGATATTAAAAACGGTTAATTAAAACTGCTCTCCTTCAGCCTGGGCTCTCTTCCTGTTGCCCCTGCTGAGAACCAAGGCATGTCTCCCCAGATGCTGGCACACACCCCTGTGGAGCTTAACCTTCAGATGTGACCACTGGTCTCACATAACTACCCTAGGTTCAGGACCAGGCCCAGCACCTTGATCCCCCTCATAGCTCCTGCCGGTACCCCTGGGACACAGTCAGTAGTCAGATGGCCGCCTAAAGAACACAAAGGGTCCAACAACAACCTGTGCTCCTGCCACTGTGCTCTGGACCCTTGTAACTACTGCCTCCTCCCTGCACCTGTACCTACATGCCCCCCATATTTACTTCTAAAGCCTTTCCTCTCCCCCTCCCTCAGATATATATACCATGGAGTGACCCAACCACATACATGCTCACACACCCACACATGCCTCAGAAACTCCCTCAGGTGACTCTGCCCACCCTGCCATTCCTTGTTCCCTACAGATGTCCTCCTTAAGAGATGACATCTGTCTGCAAATCTCAGCAGATCCCTCTGGGAGTCCTGCTCTGGGCAAGGTGACATGTCTGTCTCAGGGATTCTGGCTAGGAAGTCAAGGCTGGTACCCAGGGACTCATCAGAGCAGGAGGATCAGGGAGGCTGAGCCCTGTGTGGTTGCCCACAGGGGACAATGAAGATAGGCAGCTCATATGGGGTTGGAGGAAGCTAGGAAAGCTTCCTGAAGGGAGTGGTACTGGAGGGCCAGAGTACAGATGACAGGGGAGTACAGCATTCCAGGTAGAAGAGGACAAAGGAGAATGGCAGGAGCAAGTACAACAAGGGCTTGGGTGTGGCCGGGCAGCTAACTCAGAAAGAAGAAACCACATCTTTTTAGGTATTGCTGCCCAACTCTGTGCGCCAGCAGCAAGGTGGCACAAGGGGCCTCGGCCCACTGCTTCACTCCCACCTGCTTCCCCTCCCCCTCTCCTGTGGGGAGTTCGGATAAGGAGCCCAGAAGCTTCTTGACCTTGATCAGCGTGGGCATGAATCTGTTCTAAGAGCTCTCTCCAAGACCTTGTGCCTGAGCCCCTTCCCCAATGCTGGTTCCAATCTCTCTGGGTGCCACTTCTCCAGCTGCACCTCCCTCAGCCCACAGGGCCCTCCTGCCCAGCTGCACAGTCAGCACCTAACTCCTAGGGTTCCTGACCAGAGGTGGGAGGAAAGTCGACCGAGGAGATTCTGAGTCTTGTCCATGGCAGGCACTGATGCTGAGCCATGAGGACAGGTGGAGTTGGTCTACCAAACCAACCCACCCCAGCCCTGTGCCAGGCAGGCACGCACACCGCCCTTCCCCTGGGCTGCTGTCATTTCCATGCGCGGGGAAGCAGGTGCCGAGCTGCTCCCGGCTGGCTTTCCCCTCTCGTGGCTCTGCCCGCCTTGGCTGCTGCCCCATTAGCTTAGTGGCCAGCCATCTGCGACGGGCCTGCCGCACAGCCCTGCTGTAGGCGCGGCGGGTGGCCCCCTGTGTAACAGGGAGCTTTGCCATTAGCGCCTTTAATATTCTGACACCTCAGCACAGCCTGCTATTACATGCAAACGCTGATCGCCCTGTGAAATTACATTGCTGGGCCCGCGAAATGGAATCGTGTATAATCAGCCTCCTCCATGCACTGTCAGTCCCATCACAAACACGGCGCCCGGCGGCTTACGGGGGCTTAGCAGCTGCGACAAGTGTATTGGGTTTAATAGATGAAGTAGCCCTCATCGGCAGCAGCACCAGATCCTTCAAAGAGGAAAGAAGAGGCATCAACAGCTGCTCTGCTGCCTCTGCCCACCCGTATACTACCTCTGAGGGTCCTGAAAGTAGGTGCACACTGAGTGGGCAGAGTGGTGGTTAGGTAAATGGCTAGAATCCACTTCAGACTGCAGACAGACGCACAGACTACAACTTCCCGAAATCCCAGAGCTCCCAAGCCAGCACGGGTATATCCAGCCTCCTTGGGAGGTGGGGGAGGGTAGGGCAGGCCTTTCACCACACATTTGTTTATTTATTTATTTATTTAATTATTTTGGAACCCAGGAGCATTCTATCTCTGAGCTACACCCCCAGCCCTATTTTATTCTTTATTTTGAAACAGGGTCTCACTAAGTTGCAGAGGGCCACACTAAGTTGCTGAGGGTGTCCACAAACCTGTGATCCTCTTGTCTCAGCCTCCCAAGTGCTTGGATTACAAGTGTGCGCCATCACGCCCGGCTCCACCACACCTTTGGATAACTTGTCACCCTGTGGACCTAAGGCTAGGAACCAAATCCAACCGCTTGCGGTTCCCCTAACATCCACCAGAGGAAGTCATGAAGGTGATGCTCCAGAGGATGGGGAGAAAAGTCTGACAAACATAAATGCTACCTAGCTTTTCATCCAACTGACCAACACTTCTATAGCAGGTGAACCAAGGCCACAGGTGAACACTGGGATAGGGTATGCCATGTGTACTTAGGGTATACCCAGCAGCCCAGGCCTCACAGAAAGAGTACTTTCAGGGCTCAGGAGTCAGACAGACCTGCATTTGATTCCCAGTTCTGGTTATTAGCACTGTAATCTTGGGTGAGTTATTAAACCTCTTTGACTGAGCCTCAGTTTTCTGTACTGCAAAATGGGAAGATAGTAATTTCCCCCCAGGTACCTGTGGTCACCCAGGAAAACACATACTCTCACTGCCATCTCCAGACACTCTTGGTGTATCACCCAAAATGCACTTTGCCTTCGAGAACACGACTCCCTCTCCCTTTTCCAGGTGCAGCCTAATACCAATTGCGGCAGACTGTATTTTCCAGTGATGGCAGCAGCACTATCTCCCACTCCACAGATTCTTTTTTCTTTTTTTTTTTTTTGGCAGGGATTGAACCCAGGGGCATTCTACCTCCAAGCTACACCCCAGCCCTATTTTTTTATTCTTTATTTGGAACAGGGTCTAAGTTGCGGCGGGCCTCACTAAGTAGCTGAGGCTGGCCACGAACCTGTGATCTTCCTATCTCAGCCTGCCAAGTACTGGAATTACAAGCATGCGCCACCACGCCCGGCTATCACTCCACAGATTCTTACACTGTGACTGACATGCCTGTCATCAAGAGAGGGAGTATATGTACCCTCCCCTGCCCTGAAAAGGCTTCATCAAGGCTACTGAAGAAATGCTTAGGCAGCTTCCACCTAAATCACTGAAACACTTGCCCCAGAGCCCTAGGCCGCTGTGTTAAGTAGTCGGACTATCCTGAGGCAGCCATACTGTGAGGAAGCCCAAAGCAACCCAAAGCAGAGAGACCACACAGCGAAGCTATGAGACTAGATGAGGAAGAGAGATGCCCAGCCAGCCCCTCGCTGTTCCAACCACACAGTGTGCCAGGTCCAGTCACTGACTGACTATAATCCCATGAGAGAGCCTGAGCCAGAATCACATCACCAAGACCTTCTTGAATTCCTGATTCCCAGAAACCATGAGAGATACTAAAGTATTTGTTAAGTCACTAAATTTGGGGAGTGATTAGTGATACAGAAATACTAACTGGAAAACCAACAGCTACTCACTTCTGAATATAGATATCTTCAATTTCTTCTTTCCTGCTGCTTCTAGACTATTCTCCCTCTGGGACTTTATTCCAAATCATCATCACTCTTGGTAACTTCAATGTCTATAGAACAACTCCTACCAGGAAACCTGCCTCTCAATTTCTCAACTTCTGCTGCTCATTAATAACCTTCTCTTCTACCTACTTCAGATATCTTTCCCCCATAGCCACGCCCTGGGCCCTGATATCACCCAGAACTGCTTTCGCTCTGAAACCTCAATGACAGATGCCACTCCAACCCCTGCCTTCTATCCTTCCAGCTTTTGTATGTTCTCTGCCTCTACTCTTGCTTTTTTCTTTAGTCTGTGTATCCCTTCTGGCCTCAATCCCTTTTCTAGTAAGCCTGGACCCCTGAATCTATTACTTCAACCACCCACTCCCCAATCTTCAACTTCCTACCCACTTATCCTGCACACCTTCCCTGAAAAACCCCAACCATGACTCCATTTTGCTTCACTGTAATTGAGCTAAGCAATGCCAGAAAAAGTCATACTTATGTGTAGGAAATAGTTACTACAGATCCAAGATTACAACCTTGGCAACCCTCAATGGTACCCCAACGTCCTACTCTTCTTGTATTTTCACAAAGATAATAAAAGCCACTCAGCAAAACTCTTCCAATTGCATGTCCTGCATTTATAAATGCATCTGTATGTTCCCCCCACCTGTTCCTTCACCTCTCCTGCTCTAACAGGGGGATACCTCACTTCTCCTTTAATGTGAATCCCATGCTTGGGCTTTACAGGTCACCCCTTTCCTCCTTCCTCCTCTCTCCTTTCTTTCCAAATCCTTAACCTCATCTTCTCTGTTGGCTCCTTCCCCTTAGCATTGAAGTATATGCTTGAATCTCTACCATTGTCATATAACTTATCTGTGTTTCAATTTCCTCTGAAAAATGAAGATAACAAAAGTTCCAACCTCCATAGAGCTGATGTGAGCATTAGATGAATTATTGTAAGTATAGTTTTGTTTTGTTTTGTTGTACTGGGGATTGAACCCAGGGGCATTGTGCCCCCAAGCTATACTCCCAGCCCGATTCTGAAATACGGTCTCACTAAGTTGCTGAGGCTGGCCTCGAACCTGTGATCCTCTTGTCTCAGCTTCCCAAGTACTGGATTACAGGTGTGTGCCACCACACCTGGCATGTACATATGTACAGTGTTTAAAATGATGTCTGGCTCTTTGGAAGCTATATAAGTATTAGATTATTATTTTTGAAGTTCTCTATTCACTCTATATCCCCATCCAGCCACTGCCTGTTCTCCTGCTAACAACTAAACTTCTCAAACTTGTCACTTATCTCTGTCACTTATCTCCCCCATGGTTCCTTAACAAACTGCAGTCAGTTTGCATCCCTGTCATGCCACTTAGCTCCTGCTAAGGCCAACAATCCTTGCCATGCAGGCACACCTGGACAATTTCAGGTTCTTACCTGTCTTCACCACTCTGCAGCCTACTCCATCTTTGAAACCCTTCTACCCTTTGGTTTTCTTGACATTCTCCTCTTTTAGTTTTCCTAGCTCTCTGTCATGTTCCTCACAAGCTCCTGTATAGTCAGTCTCTTCTGCATTTGGTCATCTTGTGTGTGACTCACACACACTGCACTCTCTCTTCCTATTTTTTCCTATACTCAACCACTCTCCTTCGGTGATTTCCTCAACTTCCTTGTATTCGACTTCTCTAACTTCCAAATCTTTATTTATTTTGGTGGTACTGGGAATTGAACCCAGGGGCATTCTACCTCTGAGCTACACCCCCAACTCTATTTTTTATTTTTATTTTGAAACAGGGTCTCGCTAGGTTGATGAGAGTCTCACTACTTGCTGAGGCTGTCCTCAAACCTGTGATCCTCCTGTCTCAGCCTCCCAAGTACTGGGATTACAACTGTGTGCCACCACGCCCAAGCTTCCAAAGCTTTATTCTTACTGCTACTTGAGTGTCAAACATATATATTCTATTGCTACCTGGTATTTCCATCTGGATTTCACTAGTAGTTGATTGTCAATACATTTAAAACCCATCTCAAGCTGGGTGCAGTGGCACACACCTGTAATATCAGTACTTGGGAGGCTGAGACAGGAGGATCACAAGTTCGAGGCCAATCTCAGCAGTTTAGCAAGACTCTCAGCAATTTAATGAGACCCTGTTTAAAAATAAAAAATAAAATAGAGCTGGGGGTATAGCTCAGAGGTAGATTGCTTCTAGGTTCAATTCCTAGTATAAAAAAGAACCCATCTCACCGGCGTGGTGGCACATGCTTGTGATCCCAGTACTTGGGAGGCGGAGACCGGAGGATCAGGGTTCGCGGCCAGCCTCAGCTAATTAGTGAGGCCCTCTGCAACTTCATGAGACCCGGTTTCAAAATAAAGGATAAAAATAGGGCCGGGGGTGTAGCTCAGAGGTAGAACGCCCCTGGGTTCAATCCCCAGTACTGCAAAAAAAAAAAAAAAAAAAAAAACCATCTCAATATCTCTTCTTCAAATTGCTCTTTCTCCTAGGTTTCCAAATTCCAGTGCATGCCACTATCATCGAGCTGCACTACTGAGCCAGAAATGTGGGGGCAGCCTTGACTCTATCCTCTTCCTGTTGCCACCAAGTCCTGGGTTTGTTTCATGTCTCCAAACAATTCCTTCAGCCTGCATAGAATGCCCCCTGCCTTCTCCCACTTTTCATCCTAGTTTGAACATATACACTCAACTTCAAAGTACTTTGCTTTACAGTTTTCCTGACTCATCCCACTTTAAACCCACCTATAGTTTGAACAGAGCCTGTAAAATTTGTTTACGAATTTGTTATCCCATTTAGCTGGGAGATTCCTGAGGGTCAGGGTTGTATCTGCTGTCTCCAATGATCTCCATGGAGGAAAGGGAAGAGGGGGGAAGAGAAAAAGAAGAAAAGATATCTCTATGGGTGTACTTCTGCCAAGCAAGAAGGTCTGGTTTCCAGAGCTGTGACTCCTGCCAATCATACCCAGTGTCCTTCAGGAGCCACTGCTGTTCTTGCTCAACAGAACAGAAATCTTCCAGAACCATTCTTGGAACTGGGGGCTCAGCTGCCTGTATAAGAAAGAACTCTGTTCCCCTTCTTTTCTGAACTCTTTAGCCTATAGGAAGCCTCTACCACATTCCTCAGGCCCAGCAGAGGCTTGGCTTAGCACAGTTATAGCAGCAAAAGGATGGGCCCTTGCATCAGGTGACAGGAGCCCACCCTCCCCAACTCCAGCTGGTGGTTCTGTTGTGTGCACAATGTTCTCTGGTTACCAACAGACTTCAGGGGCTCCAGTGCTGCTGCTGCCTCTGTCCATCAACAGAACTTGAGTGGGATAATTATCTTCTCTGTGTACTTAACCTTACAGCTCACTGCCTACAACGGGACTGCTGACTCTAGTGTGCTGGGCCACCACCACAGCGAAGGCAAGGGCTGGCTGTGCCAGAGGTGCAGGTTCTGTGGCGTCTGGTACTGAGGGCCCCGGGATGAGAGGACAGCTGCCAGCTCAGTGTGATCCCATTAGTATTTCCAGGTGGAATAATCTCCTTCCTGTTCCCAGATCTCTTGGCTTCACTGCTGAGTCAGAGGGGACTTGGGGACACTGAGGTTGTTGGGAAGAAACAAGAGAAGAAGCTCCTGAGCCATGCTGCCTGAGCCCCCACAGAGGAGGCTGGCCTGTCTGGGGCTCCACGTGCATTGTCAGCGTCTAAGGCAGCAGGTCAGTCTCAGCCAGCTGCCCAGGGTGAGAGCTATATTGTGAGTTTTCTTTGTTTTCATTACAATTTCCTCTCCCACTGCTTCTTTTTAGCCAGCCCTTTCCTCCCCGGGGTGCTGGGGATTGAATGAAACACCACCCCCGGCTCCAATAAGTGTATTTCAATTACATCTGTCACTGCATAACGATATAATGATATATCATGTGATATTAAATCCATGGTAATCATATCAGGGATTTTTTTTAATCGTGCACTAATCGCATTATTACATCTCTATAATTAACAACAGGAGGTATGGAAATTCAGTTAAGGAAGTAGGCTCAATGTAGCCCCCCCACCCCCATTTTAGCCTCCCCAGATTAGGACCAGATTTGGAGACAGGGACTGCAGGGCACTAGCAAGCTGGGCCAAAGCCCCCACCTCCCAGTGCCCTAGCCATGGGCAGACCCTTCAGCATCCAGAACTGTCAGAGATGGTCTAGACTGAGACCAGGATGCCTAGCTTGTGGCTGCTCAGAAAAGTCTTGAGGTGGAGGCCACACAGAGAGGTCCAACCACAAGGCTCAGTTGGGACTTCCAGACCTCCTGCCACTGCAGCACCAAATCATCTTCACAGAGAAGGGTGTTACCTATCCTTCTAACCACCAAGGCCTTCAAAGGTGCAGGTAAGACATAGCGCAAGATCCTGCCTCCTGCTACTGCTCCACACATTCCCCTCCCTCTGAGCTAGCCCTCTGACCACTCTTAACATCACCAGGTCCAGCAGCTGTGATGTCTCTGTCTCTTGGTCCCAATAGCCTGATGATAGCTAAAGAAATCCAACTTTTCCTGGGGCCATTTCTCCTCAGCTCTTTCCCTCTGAAGTCTGGTCCTTCATATTACATAACAAGTGGGTTTTCGATAGCCACCCAGTTGTTCCCCATCCCCCAAACAGTCTAAGTTCTTATGTTTTCCCACCCAGGCCTAGATGGAGAGAGGAGGGGCCAGGGACTGCAGCTTGAACTATGTCAAATGACCCTGTCTTTCCCACCCCCTTCCTGATACTGAGCTGTTAGGGCTAATCCCCTCAGGGGTGTCAGAACCAGTCTGCAAAGCAGAATTCTGTGTTTCAAGTCCAAAGCTTTGAACCTGGCATGTAACTAGTCCTCAGTGAGGGGCAGGCATTTTGCTAAGTTTGACTCTCAGAAGTTGGACAGGCCTGAAGATAAAAGAGAAAAATCATGTCCTTTTTCCTAATAAAAAGGAGACACTAATAGCAGTCAGCACTTAGGCAAAGCACTTTAAGTTTCTAAAGTGCTTTCCAAATTAAAATATAATCCTTTATTGAGCATGCGATACCACCATCTGCCCACCCCTCACACATGAAGGTATGTGAAAGCTTGCACGCAGCACATATACCTTCATTTTCTTTCTCCCTGGAAAAAAGGAAAAAGATGCTCAAAACATTCCTCCCAGATCCTTCTCTCTCTTACTGGATTGTTCATGTAGCACACATTTTTTAATCAACTGTCTTGTGCCAAGTCCTGTGCTGGAGACAACACTGATCAAGTGGACCAGGCCAGTGTCCTCAAGGAGCTCCCAAGCTACAAGGAAACATGTAAATACACTTGGGAAACAATGCAGCAAGGGCCAGGGGAGAAATGAGGCCTGGAGAGAAGTCACCGGAAGGACAAGATGGCCTGTAGTGGGACAAATTACATGGGGCACCATATGGGCAAGGCACTCAGTTCTGTGGTCTGAGCTGAGACAAGAAAGTCCAAAAAGCAGATGAGTGGCGCTTGAAACAGAGTAGATATGATAGCCCAGGAACAGCGAAGGCCTTTAGAGTCAGACGAAGCCCTATTTTTTCTAATGTTTAAGGAAAGAAAAGCTGAGAGATGAGAAGATTGAACACTGGGGCCTCCAGAGCTAAGGCCCAAAGAACTTTCTCTCTGAGGCACACCCAGTATCCTGGCTCCTGGTACCTCCCTTTATCAAGTCAGTCCTCACTCCACCCAGGTGTAACAGTATGGAAGTGTCCAAGCTTTGGAATCACACTGAGTCATTCACAGCATTTATTGAGAGCCTACAAAGCAATAGAGACACAGTAATGTCCTCAAAGAGCGGATAGTTCATTGGAGAAAGCAGATGTTAAATAAACAGCAACATAAATCATCATGAAGCTGCAGCTATATAATAAGGGCCCAAAGAAGAAATGTGAGCTGTTACAATAGTACGGAAGAGGGGAGCTTGACCTAGTTGAGCAATGCTTCCCTGAGGACAAGTAAGCAGAAATTGACTGGGTGCAAGGGATGGTGTTTGGGGGCATGCTAAGGCCTTTAGGTGAACTGTGCCCCAGTACCTGGAAGAAATCAAATCAAGGTCAGTGTCCCTGGAGCACAAAAAGCAAGTGTGAAATGTGGCTGGTGTGGAGGCAGGGGACACAGCCCAGACAGGGCCTCAGAGGGCACAGTCATTTCTAAGGCCATCCAAGAGCCTTCTGCTATCATGCTAGGCAATCTTGGAGTGCTCTACTAGGGTTAAAAGTGAGCTGTTCTGCACATCTACCCATCCCCATTCCTAAGGGTGGCCAGTCCTGAGAAAAAACTATTAATAGAGACCAAGACCATTTTCTATATAGAAGAAGAGGAAGAAACTGCACAAGCACTACCAAAGGCCTCAAAGGGAGCCACATGTAGATCCCACCATCACAAAGCGCACAGTCCTTTGAGGGAAACAGACACAGAAACCAAAGCTTCCCAATAACTGTGGTAATAAATGACTAGAGAAAACCACAGTAAGGATACAAAGGAGAAAAGTGCTCAGGCCCAGAGGCCTCTGGAGCCCAGATGGGGTCCCTGTCTTGCCACACAAGCAGCAGCTGATGGGCTGGGGCACGCAGACTAAGCAGGGCAAGAGTGTGAGGAGGACCCTGAGCCAGGACTCCTGGGAAGGGGCTAGGAACCAAGCAGCAGTGAACCTAAGTGAGGATCTTCTGGTTACAACGCTAAAGATTGAAAGAATGTGCCCAAAGCCACAGAGGAGAGAAGACAGAAAGACTCATTATAGTCCTAGGATGACTGGAGGGGGCATCTTAAGAACAAACAAGAGTTGAGCGCAGTGGGGCAAGCCTGTAATCCTAGCTATCTGGGAGACATAGGGAAGAGGATTGTGATTTTGAGGCCAGGCTGGACAACTTAGAGAGACCCCATTTCAAACAAATAAACAAACAAACAAAACAAATAAGCAACAGGACTGGAATAAAAAAATGACTTCAGGAAATGGCAGCTCCAGTTTCCAGGCCTCAGGTTCCTCAGTGGAAATGAGAGGCTTAGTTATTGGATTTCTTAAATTCCTTTCTGATATGAAATTCACCACAACTGAGGCTTGTTTTGTTTTGTTTCGTTTGCGGTACTGGGGATTGAACCCAGGGGCATTCTACCTCCAAGCTACACCCCCAGCCCTATTTTTTTATTCTTTATTTTGAAACAGGGTCTCACTAAGTTGCGGAGGGCCTCACTAAGTAGCTGAGGCTGGCTGCGAACCTGCGATCCTCCTGTCTCCGCCTCCCAAGCACTGGGATTACAAGTGTGCGCCACCACGCCTGGCTAACTGAGGCATTCTGACCTCCACAAGAAGTCAGGTTTACTTCTGCCCTACTTCTTTGCTTATGCTATTTCCCCACCCAGAAAGTTCACCTTCCACCCTCTCCAAAAATCCACCTATCTACCAGGACACCAACCTTCAGGAAGCCCTTCCTGATTTCTTCCTCCTCTTCCATGTCCCACCCTGACCCCCACATCCAGTTCTCCCAACAGTGCTTTGCTTAATTGCATAGCACATTCAGTCTAGAACTCTTGCTCGGTTGGTCCAGGGACTGTCTTATCACTCTCTGACCTCTGACTTCCATTTCAGAGGCAGGAGGGAAGCTCTACTCCACAGGCACCAGAAGCAGGCAGATGATGTTCCAGCCTGAAGTCTAGGTCCCCTTCCCTCTGCCCACAGTCCTTTGAGAACTCGACAGGCCTCCACTTGAAAAGGGTGCTAAAAGCAATGATGTCTCCAAGTGCGATGGGAGATATTTGTGTCTGCTTTACCCTTGGCTTTTTGCTCCGGTTCAGGTAGGAGCGGGGTGGGCCGGCTGGCAGATCTGAGAGCGCGGCACGCCCCAGCGGGCAGGGCGCACAGCGCGGAGGAAGGCGCGAGTCAGTCTGGAGTGCTCCCCATTTATCAAGCTCACGCAGGCCGCCAGCCGAGCGAGTCTTTCTATCATTACACCTCTCAAAATCCGATTCATACCACTAATCCTGCCTTCATTCTCCCAGATTAATAACATCTCTTTCAACCTTCACAGTGTGATAAATAGACAAAGAGAGAACAAAAGGAGAGACAGAAGAGAGAGAAAGAGCTGGAGCAAGTCCCCATAATAGAGAGAGCCGAGAAAGAGGAGAGGGAAAAAAGGAGAGCGAGCGAGAGCAGGCAGCGGCCAGAGACTGCAGCTACCTCAGAGAGCCGCTCTGAGGAGAGCTGGCGGCTGCGCCCCGCTATGCGCTCCGCTCTGTCCCCAAAGAGAAAGAAAGGCTCGTTAACAGCTCCTTCCTGCCTGCACTTTTGTTCAAATTCTTTTCTTCCCTTCCAATCCTGCTTTAGGTCAAATTCCAGTGAAAATGAGTCTCCTGGCTTTCTGGTCTCCTCCCAGCCTGACGACCAGGCCCAGAAGACCAACCTGGCCCTTGGTGGAGGACTGGGTCTGAATACATGCTGGGCTGGGAATGGGTTAGCAAGGGTGGGGCAAGCTTGTCTACAGCTTCACCAGCTGCTCCCCTAACCTGAATCCTCACCCCTTCCCTGTTTGGAGCAGAATGGGAAAGGAAAGAGAACACTGGGAGGGCCTGGTGTGTAATCCCTAAGGCACTGTCCTACATATCTTGCCACCCTAAGGCTCTATATGGTCCAATCTAGGGTTCCTAACTCCTAGCAGCCCAGACAGTTGGTACAAGTAGATACCCTTCAGGCTTGCTAAAGCAGAGGTACTGGCCACACTCTCCAAATTAGGGTGGAGAAGTGTGACAGGGACAATAAACCCACCCAACACAACTGATCCCTGGCACTTTTAGTTTTCTGCCCAAAAGCTCACCCACACTTGTCTCCACAGCACATTCCCCGTGCTGTGCACAGACCCAGTTCAAGGGCCCCTTTCTGAGTCATCTGAGCGCTTCCCAGGGAATTCAGTCACTCCTTCTTCTGGACCCTGGAAAGCAACACCACTTACATCCCCCTGTGGTGACTCTGTTTCCCTCACTCCACTGGGATTCTGATTTCTGACTTCTCTATTCCCAGGTCCATGTTGCCTGTGGCGCTTCCACACGTTCTTGACTTTGCTCAAACCAGCCTTAGTGGAACACGGCTTGGTGCCCCCTCTGGACTGCAAGGTGTTCCTCAGCTGCGGCCGGCCTTGCTCAGAATCAGGAGCAGAAGCACATCGTGCCAGGAAGCTCAGATGCCCTGTGCACCCGCTCCCCTCACAACCTCTCAGAATTGGGGAACAAGGGCTGCACCAAGCTCCCTGGGCCACTTCATCTTGGCACACTCATGGCGGGGGGGGGGGTGAGAAGGGAGTGGTGCATGTACAATCCAGCATACCGAATCCAGCATAGTAGGAGGAGCCTTCCAGAAAATTCAAGGCTTCTCCAAGGACAGAGCCTGGTGGTAGACAGGAATGCCCTAATGCAGACCCTTGACAGAAAGCCAGTGGCCTGCTTGTCTGTTTAGAGGCAGGTCCTATCTGGGGAATCACTTGCAGATACTTTCCTGATTCTGTCCTCCATAAAGTCTCCTCTTCCTTCCCCCTTCCCAAAACACAGTTCTCCTTTTGGGCCCAAATGACCACTGCCCTCACCCACCATTCATTCCTGAGGACCCCATCACTTTCAGCCTCAATTCTCAAGTTTGTTCAGTTATACCTCCACTTGAGGAAATAAGATGAAACCGAGAACAGGAGGCTTCACAGGGCCCTGTAAAACAGTAAACCATAAGGAGAGGGGGAGCAGAGATGGGTAGGGGTAGTCCTTGGGATCCCTTCACAAAAAATTCAAAAGTTCCATCAACCTTCCTTCAGTCTCCACAACCGACTTGCCACACTTTCTTCTCTTCTACCAGGCCTCCAGGATCAGATACCTGCAATAGGGAGGGTGGGAGAATGACTGACTGATGTTCCTCCACATGACCCAAGGAGGTGGTGGTGGCTGAGGGGTGCTGAAGAGAAAGAGCAAGAAGGAGAAAGAATAATACAGTCTCAGTGTCAGGGACTAGTCTTCCCTATAACCAGCCTAGCCTATTGGTGCCCTGGTCTTCAGGGCAGGCTAGCTCCTACTGCTCATACAAACTCACACTGCCTCCAAGCCCAGGGTCACAATAGGGTTCCAGAAACATGGACCCCAGGCCCTTCATTCCCTATGAGATAGCATCAGCCAGAGTCAACTTTGCTGCCTGTCTGTATCTAAAGCTTCCACATACTAAGCAACCAGGTGACTTTGGGGACTGCTCTCAGGGGCTGGAAAGATGCTCCATACCTTGCAGCCCTACCTCTAACAGGTGGAAGGCCCAGGCTATGAGAAGAAAAATCATGGCAGCCCCTCTATCCTCTGCCTCTATTGCCAATCCTTATCAAACACACACTCCTGGCCCTCCCCTTGCTTCCTTCAACTCCTCTAGGCCTCTCTGAGCCCTTCCTTCCAAGGTAAAAGCCACCACAGGCCATATGAGTCTGAGGGATAAATCTCATTTCCCCAGAAGACTTTGCCCTTGAGTTAGAGACAACTCTAGACCCCAGTAAGGGATCTGTCAGAGATCGGATAGAAGGAAATCAGTCGGACACAAAGGGTCTCCGGCAGATCAGCTATGCTTTCCCCTTATTTCCTAAGTACATGCTTCTAGAGCTCACTCCTCCAGGCAGCCAGTGCAGGGAAGGAGAAGTTGGGTCCTAATGTGTAAAAAGCTCCAGCAAAGCAAAATCATTTACTCTTTGGTGCGACTGCTCAGCAGAGCTAATAAATCTTGCATGAGCAGGGCCGATTCTAATTTCCTAATATGAAAAGGCATTTGGATTGAGAGAGAGGGGGAGATAAAAGTGATTGAATCTCCAATAGTCCAGGTTACTGACAAGAAACATCCTGCTCAGCCCTGAGAGAAGGATGGCAGCACCCGCCTGCCCGCACACACCCATCTGTTCTGCCCCCCTCTTGGCGTGATACATCTCAGTCTCTTCTATTGACAGGACGTGGCTTTAAACACAGTTACACAAGTTATCATTTCTGCCTTCTGATCAATCTGAATTTTCAGGACAATTACCCTCTTAATCAATGATTGCTATCAGCAGCCCCGCGCCTGGACGGATTTCTCAGCAAGGTAATCATGCCGCCAGGCTGGACGGCGCGTGCATAGGCAATGAAGCTCCGGGTGGGGTCCCCTCCCTCCTTCTTGAGCCCCCATATCCCAGCACCGCTGCCAGCGTCGAGGACAAGGACGGCAAAGTGTGAAGGCCACTTCAAGGAGTGGTGGGAGCAGAAGGAAGGGGAGGGGGTCCAGCCACCCAGTCAGCCTTCCAAACCACCTGATTACAGAGCAAACCTATTAAAACACTGGATTTACTGCCCACCGCCCCGATGCCTCTCCACACTCCCTTCTACCATCATTCCTACCCCTAATTATCCAAATAAAGCCCAATTCTAATTATGGGCTCAAACTATTAGGGTGAAGAAGTACAAAAAAAGAGAAATACCGGTTTTACTAATCTCTTAGAAGCTGCTGGTCCTGGAAATCCCTCTTCCTTCATGGAGCTGGTTCGTATCGGCTACTGGCTGCGATGGCAGGGGCAGCTTCTTTTGCCTCCTCAGATACCCAGGGATCTGGAGCTATCACAACGCCAGCCTGGCCTTGAGCCAGGAGGCCACCTAGTCCAACACTCCCTCCCCTCCAGGGTCCTCCTACAAATACAGTCCTCCATTCCATACAACAATCCAGAGCCCCCAGAAGAGGGAACAGTGGGCAGTGCCCAGTAGGCTAGAGGTCACCCTGGGGCAAATCAGAGAAGTTTCTTAAATCACCTGTTGTTGGATAAAGACTTAATCTTGAGAGGCCAATAGTGGAATGATAAGGATTTGGTCCATGATGCTGATGACTGAACTTAAGCTCCAGCATGGGTGACAAGTTTGCATACATGGTTATACTCACAGCAGAGTGGAATATGGGATTTAAATAGGTCCTAATAATTTGCTATTACATCCTGGGGCAAGAGAATTAGAAAGCATGCATGTTTTTTTGTTTTGTTTTTTGTTTTTGTACTGGAGATTGAACCCAGGGGTATTCTACCTCTGAGCTAGACCTTCGGCCCTATTTTACTGAGTTGCTGAGGGTCTTGCTAAGTTGCTGAGATCAGCCTCGAACCTGTGATCCTCCTGTCTCAGCCTCCCAATTTTCAGGGGTGTGCCTCCATGCCCAATGCGTGCATGTGTTTATTCACTGACCTTTTCTGAGTGCTACCCATGAACTAAATGATGGAGATATTGCAGGGAATGATACAGAAGTGACTCCTACTCTCATGGAGCTCACAGTCTACTAGAAAAAATAGACGAATGTTAAAAAAATCACAATCAATAAAGTGAACTTGTACATGAATATTCTTAGCAGCATTACTCATAACAGCCAAAAAGTGAAAACAACCCAAATGGTCCATCAACAAAGGGAACAAAGAAAAGGTGGTACACCCAGGGGTGCAAGTCCTCAGCAATAAAAAGAAATAGAGAAGCCAGGCGTGATGGCGCACGCTTGTAATTCCAGTACTTGGGAGGCTGAGACAGGAGGATTGCAGGTTCACGGCCAGCCTCAGCTACTTAGTGAGGCCCTCTGCAATTTAGTGAGACCCTGTTTCAAAATAAAGAATAAAAAATAGGGCTGGGATGCAGCTCAGAGGTAGAATGCCCCTGGGTTCAATCCCCAGTACAGGAAAAAAAAAATGGAGTACTCATTGATACATGCTACACAACATGGATGAGCCTTGAAAATTATGCTACATGAAAGAAGTAAGTCATAAAAGGTCAGATATAAGAAATTTTCATAATTGCTGGAAACAATTTTGAACAATACTGAACACCTTCCATGAACCCTGGCACTCTAGTTATACAGTGTGAGCTCTTCAAGGGTAGGGGGGTCCCTGTCTGCCCTCTGGCCTCACAGCCTCACACAGGTTGTCGGGCACAGGGCTGGTGATCAATCTGTAGTAATTCCCTTCCTTCTCCCGGTCTAAGAGATTTCCTTAAGACCCAGTAGATTTTTGGATAGTACTGGCCTGAACACATCAACTGTGGCTGGCAAGAGAAGGGACGCTGAAGCTGCAGGGATGGAAGGCTTCATCAGAAGAACAGGAGCAGGTGGCAGTGCCCATGGTATTTGCCCCAAAGCAAGCTGCGGTTCTAGGAGGCCAGGAGGCAATTCAAGTCATAACTGGGAAACAGTGGAGTGGGATTGCCAGATCATTCCCATAGTCCATTCGCAGAACCTCTGCGACTGCCATGCACCTCAGGCAGTGGGCCTACCTGCAGGGGGAGGCTAGCATAGGTAAGAAGCAAGACTTGTAGGTAGATGGGGAAGGGAAGATCTGGGCCTTATTTCCCAAGCACTCTGTTTTGACCCTGGAGATCTGCCATTTGCGTATCTCCCCTCTGGTCAGGAGAGCCCTTCGGACCACAGTATGAAGGGGCTCCTCGGTCTCCCAGCCCCCAATTCCTGTAGGGCCTCCTCCTCCCTCCTGTCTTCCCTCCCTTTTCTTCCTGCAGAGCTTCCCTCAAGCCATAAAAATAAAATAAAACACAAACACCCACAGTCCAGGAGGAGGGCGTCAGACAGATAATGGGCATTTTATATCTTTTTATGACACTCCCCATAGGCAGCTCAGCAATCACAGCGCAATAAAGGCAGGCATGCAGCTTGCATAGTTAAACAACTGCCGGGTAATTAGGCACAGCAAACACACCACTGGGGAGGCCTCAGGCTTGCCCTGGGATCTGCCTGCAGCCTGCCTGCTTGCTTGCAACCAAGTAGGTGCCAAACCCAGGCCTAGCACCACACGACCTGGTCATGGTGCTGGGGACAGATCACTGACAGCTGTCATATACACACCAGGACTAGTGCCTGTGCAAACTTACAAGCATACCTGTTCACACCTACACTGGCACTTCCTGAACAGCCAGTCTGGACCTCATCTCCCCAGGAGGGCCATTTCTCTTTTCCAAGTAGGGCTACCTAGGGTCTCAAGAGGGTCTTACTTTAAGGCCTTTGAGGAAGTCACAGCAGACACAAGCAGGGGCTATCTCATTCTTAGCTTATCAAGTGACACAGGTGGGGGGGCACATGAGCACGCAGACATGCTTGCATGGACTTGCTGTCTCTGATAAATTTTGACTCGGTACAGATCTGAATTCAAAATAAATTAGTTTTTAAAAACACAGATGCCGGGCCGGGCGTGGTGGCGCATGCTTGCAATCCAGTACTTTGGGAGGCAGAGACCGGAGGATCTGGGTTCGCGGCCAGCCTCAGCTCTCGCTCTGTGTGTGTCTCTCTCTCTCTCTCTCTCTCTCTCTCTCTCTCTCCCTGTCTCTCTCTCTCTCTCTCTCTCTACCTAGTGA
>PVJS01037241.1:0-20026 GCA_004027185.1 Glis glis
CTCCTCCTCCTCCTCCTCCTTCTTCTTCTGTACTAGGGATTGAACTCAGGGGCATTCTACCTCAGAGCTACACCCCGAACCCTATTTTATTCTTTATTTTGAAACAGGGTCTCACTAAGTTGCTGAGGGTCTCACTAAGTTGAGACTGGCCTGGAACCTGCAATCCTCCCATTCAGCCTTCCCAAAACCAGAATTACACTTGTGCGCCACTGCACCCAACTTAAGGACACCTTTGTGTATGTGTGTGTGTGTGTGTGTGTGGTACTGGGGATTGAACCCAGAGGCATTCTACCTCCGAGCTACACCCCCAGCCCTATTTTTTATTCTTTATTTTGAAACAGGGTCTCACTAAGTTGCGGAGGGCCTCACTAAGTAGCTGAGGCTGTCCTCAAACCTGTGATCCTCCTGTCTCAGCCTCCCAAGTACTGGGGTTACAAGCGTGCGCCACCACACCTGGCTCCTCATTTCCTTTTATAGCTGTCTGCTCTGGGTTCTCTCTTTTTTGATGTTACTCCTTCCTCCATATATCCTTCTTTGATCTTCTTACTTCTGACTTTTTATATAACAAATCTTTACTCTTTCTTGTGCCTCCACCGTTTACATCTTCATTCTCATATTTCATCTCATTTCTCTGTTTTTTTTTTTATACAGCGGACCATGTGTCAACTTATGGCGTGTTTGTGCAGACGCATAGACCGTCAGGAGAGTATATGTTTGAGTTTGATGAGGACGAGATGTTCTACGTGGATCAGGACAAGAAGGAGACGATCTGGCATCTGCCCGAGTTTGGCCGAGCCTTTTCCTTTGACGCTCAAGGCGGGCTGGCTAATATTGCTATAATAAAGTCAAACTTGAATATCATGATCCAGCGTTCCAACCACACCCAGGCCCCCAACGGTACTGCCCGTCTCTGCTTCTTTCTCTGTCACTCGGCTGGGAGGGGACCAGGGGCCCCTCTGCCACACAGAATGGAAGGCCAGGTGCCCACTGCCGAGCGCCCCTCTTCCCGAGTGGCCGTGGGCTCACGCGGTGCAGCACGGGCTGGCGTCCTCCCTTCCACTCCACAGGAAGGCTGGGCTGCGGGAGGCTGGTCAGTGGATGAGCCTCCGCCTCCGATTTCTGAACCCAGAGGTGTTATAAAGTCCCAGCCTGAAGGGGACGCCACCCCCAGGGGGCCTTCGTGGTTCATCCCAGAGCAGGGACTCACCAGGTTCTGTCCCCTCCCAGAGCCGCCCGAGGTGACCGTGTTTCCCAAAGAGCCTGTGGAGCTGGGCCAGCCCAACGTCCTCATCTGCCACGTGGACAGGTTCTTCCCGCCCGTGCTCAACGTCACGTGGCTGCGGAACGGGCAGCCGGTCACTGAAGGTGTCTCTGAGAGCATCTTCCTGCCACGCACAGATTACAGGTTCCACAAGTTCCACTACCTGCCCTTCCTTCCCACGGCCGAGGATGTGTACGACTGCAAGGTGGAGCACTGGGGCCTGGAGCAGCCGCGCCTCCTCCACTGGGGTACGGAGCCCCTTCCCCTCCACAACCCAGTGCACCGTCACTTCCAGAACCCGGTGCTCCCTGTGCCAGCTTCCCCTCCACAACCCAGTGCACCCTCCACTCCCAGGACCCGGTGCTCCCTGTCTCAGCTTCCCCTCCACAACCCAGTGCACCCTCCACTCCCAGAACTCGGTGCTCCCTGTCCCAGCTCCCCCTCCACAACCCCAGTGCACCCTCCACTCCCAGGACCCAGTACTCCCTGTCCCAGCTCCCCCTCCACATCCCCAGTGCACCCTCCACTCCCAGGACCCGGTGCTCCCTGTCCCAGCTCCCCCTCTACAACACCAGTGCACCCTCCACTCCCAGGACCTGGTGCTCCCTATGCCAGCTCCCCCTCCACATCCCCAGAGGGTGCACTATTTTTGTAATTCCTCCACTCCCAGGACCCGGTGCTCTCTGTCCTAGCTCCCCTCCACAACCCAGTGCACCCTCCACTCCCAGGACTCAGTGCTCCCTGTGCCAGCTCCCCCTCCACAACCCAGTGCACCCTCCACTCCCAGGACCCGGTGCTCCCTGTCCCAGCTCCCCCCTCTCCTTATCCTGACTTGCCATCACATGTCCCTAACTTCAACCTCCACACATCCCAGGCCATCCCCACCCTCACTGCACATCCTGACCCAAATCTTCATTTTCCCCCAGAGGCCCAGGAACCAGTCCAGGTGACAGAGACGACAGAGACCGTGGTCTGTGCCCTGGGCCTGCTGGTGGGCCTGGCGGGCATCATCATCGGCACCGCGCTCATCATAAGGGCTCTGCGTTCCAGTCGTGACCCCCGCGCCCGGGGTCCCCTGTGAGTTACTATGGAGGTGGGGGTCTTAGGATGCAGCCAGAGGAAGAGAGGAGGGGGCTAGAGTTGACTGCATGTAAAGAAAGAAGGAGCCGGGCACAGTGGAGCTCACCTGTAATCCCAGTACTTAGGAGGCTGAGAATGGAGGATCGCAGGTTCAAAGACAGACTCAGCAACATAGCAAGACTCAGCAACATAGGGAAATCCTGTTTCAAAATAAAATAAAATAGGTTTGGGGGTGTAGTTCAGAGGTGGAACACCCCTTTCAATCCCCAGTGACACAATAATTAATTAATTTAATTAAAATTTAAAAAGAAAGAAGGAAAAATTCAATTAGACAGGATGCACATTGATCTCTAAAAAGCATTGATCTGGTAACAACAACACATAATTTACTGAGCATTTAATATGTTCAAACACTGTTCTGAGCATTTACATTTACTAACTCATCCTCACAAGCGCTCTGAGGTAGGGACTATTATTGTTGTCATTTAACCCATGAAAGATACTTATATTTTCTCATATACACAGGGTCATTAAGAAACTTGACCAAAATCACACAGCTGGGAAGTATCAAAGCTAGCATTCAATCCAGGAAGTCTGTCGGGTGTGGTGGCGCATGCCTGTAATCCCAGTACTTGGGAGGCTGAGACAGGAGGATCCCAGGTTTTCGGCCAGCCTCAGCAACTTAGTGAGCCTTCACAACTTAGTGAGACCCTGTTTCAAAATAAAGAATGAAATAGGGCTGGGGGTGTAACTCGGAGGTAGAATGCTCCTGGGTTCAATCCCCAGTACCACAAACAAAAACATATCCAAGAAGTCTGGATCTAAAACTGTTTAATCACTATCCTATATTCCCCCCCTTTTTTTTGAAGAAAAAGAACAAGTCTAGGCAGTCTAACAGTGGACTCATATCCATATTTCTATACATAATTACAGCGTGGTCTGATAGGTGCCTAATAAGCTGTTTGCTCTCTGTACTTGGCCTCAATGGCAAACATCAAAGATGCCCCTTCTGCGATTCCATACTTTTTAAATTATGATAAATGGCACCTACCATATTTTATACATTTATCTGTTTTTGTAATTCTCTTCCCATTAAATAGTGGTCTTTCTTTGATGATGGCCACATCTAACTCATCATCATCATGATTATTCATGCTGGGCCCCAGGTGCAAAGGGTTAAGTCAATCATACCACTCAGTTCATGCATACTATCATCATGGATACCTCTAAGTTCATTATCTCTCTCTCTCACTCTCTCTCTCTCTAGTACTGGGGATTGAGCCCAAGTGTGTGCTACCTCTGAGCTATACCCCCAGCTCTATTTTAATTTGTACTTTGAAACAGGATCTTGCTAAGTTACCTCATGAACCTAGATGACCATTTTCCTTCCCAGATTTGTGAGGTTTTCAGATATTATTTTTGTAAATAAGCTTTCTGCCCTTTTTCCATCTCTTTTCCTTTGGGTCCTTCCATAATGCATTTTTTTCACTTATGGTTTCCCATAAGTCCCAGTCTTTCTTCAGTCTTTTTAATTCTTTTCTTTTTACTCCTCTGAATGGATAATTTCAAATGACCTGTCTTTGGGTTAGATGATTTTTTCTTTCTGCTTGATCACTTCATCAAGTCTTCTATTGGACCTCTCTAGTGAATTTTTTAGTTCAGTTATTGTGTTTTTCAGCTTCAGAAGTTCTATTCAGTTCTTTTTATAGTTTCTATTTCTTTGTTGACACTCTCATTTTACTCATGTGTCATTTTCCTGATTGCCTTTAATTGTGTATATGTATTCTGTTAGGATGACTATTTTGAATTATTTTTCAGACAATTAAGAGATCTACATTTCTTTAGGGTTGGTTACTGGTTGTTTATTTTTTCCTTTGATTATGTCATGTTTCCCTGATTCTTCATGTTCTCTGCAACTTTGTGTTAGTTTCTGTGCATCTGAAGAAATAGCCACTTCTCTCAGTCTTTATGGACTGGCCTCAAAAGCAAAAGTCCTCCACCAGTCAGACCAACCAGAGAATCTCGGAGTCTCAAAATTTTTCTATGGATGTGTCTTCTCTATACCATTATGTGTAAATTCCTTATTAGAGCAGTTTATTAGTTACTCTTTTCTCAGGAACCCTTACTCTCTTGTTCCTTTTGGTATTGGACTGCCACACCATTACAGGAACATAGGAGGCATCCTCCACTCCTGTCCCTCCTTCCATGTGAAGAAGCTTCAAGTCCTGCTACTTCTCCTGAGCTCACAGAGCCCTTCTGGATAAAGCAATCCACCACTTTTCCTTTTTCTTAGCTTCCCCCCATTAAACTCTGCCAATCTGTCAGCACTCCAGGTGAGGCAACCCAGAAGCCAGTCCTTCTGCCAGCTAGGGGAAAGACTGGGATGTTGGAGGTAAGCTCCACTGCTCTTACCTCCTCCTAGGGGAGAACCCTCAGCTCTGTGCCTTTTCTGAGTCTTGCAAAGCTTTTCCATCCCCTTCCCTTGTTCTTAATGACCTCCAGGCCAGTTCCATCTGTGTTCTGTGTGCAGTGAGACAGACATCAGCACACTGGGAAGCCAGTTTTTGGGCACACTCTATCCTGCTCTCCATCTTGGGAGTGAAGTGCAGGGTGACTGCTTTCTTCCAGAATTGCACAGCAGTGCCTGCCAGCTGCAGCGAGCCACCACCCCCTGCCTTTGATGTTCACTGCCCCAGGTGTGCAGCCCGTGCTGGCCAGTGCTGTGTGTGAGGCAGTGAACTGAGCCCATGGGTGGTGCACTGAGGGCCTGGATACTACACACAGGCTCCTCTCTCTTTCCTCTGGGCAAGGTGACCTCTCTCCATGCTGAACTGTGCTGGCTTGGGGGAGGGGCACATGGGATAGAGTGAAATTTCTCTGTATAACCATTTCAGTGTGCCTTTCCTCTGTTCTATGCTCCTGTGGACTACTGCAGCTTCTTAACTGAATTCTGGACCTTCCATAAGGTCGTTTGTTCTCTATGTGATTATTAAATCAGTGTTTCTGTGGGGATTAAGGCTACGATGTCCTGTTTCACCATCTTGCTGATGTCACTCCCCAGCAGGGCTTTATTTCTGTCTTGATATTATTCTGCAAACCCTGAGGTTTATGGGCTGCCGACTCTGTCTCACAGAAGCACAGAGGCAGGCGATGGTTCTCACAGGCGATGTGGGAGAGGGGCAGGAGAACACTTGATGCTGTCCACTAACAAGTCCCACCGTCCCTGCTTCTCGTCACAAGGCAAAGCAGGCTCCTGCCCGCTCCCTCCCGCCTCGTGTGCACGAGCGCCTGAGCCTTGCCTCACGCACACTAGTTCACAGCGGCTTTTGGATTCTCTAGATATTTCCTGGGATTACCCTAGTGACAGAGTGTATATAAAGTAGAAGCCAGGTTTGAGAGCTACGTCAGAGTTAAAATCTACAGAATTGTTCACTGACTGGGTGGTCCTGTCCTGGGTGGTCGACTGAATGGTGTCGTCGTCACTTACTGAGATAGAAAGAGCCAGACGGGTTTGGGGAACAAGGAAGAAGTTGGTTTTTGAGCTGTTGAGTGGTTTTTGAGTGGTTTCTGTGAGACCCCTGAGTGGGGAGGGAGTCTAGTACACAGTTGGAAATGGGTGGATGAAGCTAAATGGAGAGGCCTAGGCTGGAGGGACCTTTGGGAATAATGCATACACATGTAGGTCATTGCTGAAGGTATGACCTTCAGGAATGACCTATCATTCTTGGGAATGATAGGATCCCAAGAAATTGTTTAGAAAGAGAAGAACATAATGAGGAGGTGGAAATGCCAGATGGTGAGAGAAAGTATAGAAAGCAGGATGGGGACAGCAGTGGGTGAGGGACACACTTGTCTTAGGTGCAAACATTGGGGGGAGGATGGATAAAAAACTCAGTCAAAATAAATCATATTTTAATGAAATACATGAGTCACAAAAGATCAAAAGAGAAATACTCAGCTGGGTGTGATGGCGCACATCTGTAATCCCAGTACTTGGGAGACTGAGACAAGAGGATTGCAGATTTGAGGTCAGCCTCAGCAATTTAGCAAGACCTTGTTTCAAAATAAAAATAAAACAGGGCTGGGGTGTGGCTTAGAGGGAGAATGCCCCTGGATTTAACCCCCAGTGCCATAAAAGACAGAGAGGAGAAGAGGGGGAGAGGAGGAGGGGAGAGAGAGAGAAATATTTAAAGAAAATGGAGAAAAAACCATAGATGTGGAGGAATGAGGAGAATGTGTTATCACATAAGCCAAGGAGGTGAAGAGTTTCCGGAAGGAGGAAGTGTTGAACATGGTCCACAGAGTCGTCTGTGTGGCTTGGGATCCTTTCAGAGGGCGGCGTCGCATGTGTGAGCGATGGTCCTTCCTTCAGGGCTGTCCCTCCAGATTTGGCTTCTCTTGCCTCATAATGTGGCCCTTCTCATTGGGATATTTTGGAGACCTGGGATATTCTGGAGCTTGTGGGATGCCCACAGTCAGCTGGGCTTGGTGGCGATGTTGATCGCCTTAGGGAACTCCTTGTTCCTAACTGCTGCTCCCCTGGAGGACCAGGGCGTGCGCAGGGATGACCACCCTTTCCCTGGATCTGAACAGGCAGAGAAACAGGGGATCAGGTGTAAGAGCTATGGGGGAGAGCTTAGGGTCCTGAACCCAAGGATGTCAGTAACTGTGTGTCTTGCTGCAGGTGATGAGATTCCTGAAAAGAAGAGGACTTGGAGAGATCTGGTTCCAGCAGCCTGTGACCCCGTCTCAGCTTCCCTTCTCAGTTCCTGTGCTCTCTATCTCACTGACCCATGTTACCACTGACCCTTCACATCCTTATTTGTGACCTTAAAGCACTCAGCCCTTAATAGAGTTCCCAACAAACAGAAGGTAATGCATAAGTGTTGATAATTTTGTAGCACTGGCATAGAGATTAGCCCTTCACTGGGCCTTACATCCTCTGTTCTCCTTTGAAGAACCCTTCGCTGCCCCTTCCTGAGAACACCCCGAGACCAATAAATCTCCAGTGTTTCAGACCTGAGAGACTCGAGTTCTTCTTGCTGGGAATCTGGGACCAGCCACATATGATAATACTTTATGAATGAGTGGTTTCAGCTGAGCTGTGGATGTAGTTACTCAAGGTTCTGACCCCACCTGGATGGAATGGTCTGAGGATATCGATTCAGCCTGGGTTATTCCTAACTACAGGACAGGGTGGGGTGGGGAGAGGATATTGGGAGAAATAAATTTGACTTGGATGAAGATTTCATTGAATAGTTTGAAGGCTGCAGTGATGGCTTCTCTTAGGGAAGAGATTTGGTGTCTGGATCAAGATTTCAGGCAGATCTGAATTCCATCCACCAACCCTGAGCTTCCTTCCCATGCCTACATTGGAATTATGGTGATTTCCCATGGAGTCCATTTTTCATATCATAAACCAAGAGCCAAGAAAGTGCCCTCGTTCATTACAGTTTATACCTGTTATCATCTCTCCATGTGAAGGAGCTTAAATTATAATGTGCATAGAACATTTCACATGATGTGCCATGCACTGGGTCATAAAAAAGTCTCAAACTTATAAGGGTTGAAAGCGTACGGAATACATTCTTTGACCACAAAAGAATTAAATAAGAAACCAGTAACTTAAAAATGTCTGGAAAATTCCAAATATTTGGGAATTTAAAAACACTTCTGGCCGGGCGTGGTGGTGCATGCTTGTAATCCCAGTACTTGGGAGGCAGAGACCGGAGGATCTGGGTTCGCAGCCAGCCTCAGCTACTTAGTGAGTCCCTCCACAACTTCGTGAGACCCGGTTTCAAAATAAAGTATAAAAAATAGGGCCGGGGGTGTAGCTCGGAGGTAGAACGCCCCTGGGTTCAATCCCTGGTACTGCAAAAAAAAAAAAAAAAAAAAGAAACACTTCTAAATAGCACCTGTGTTAAAGAAGAATCAGGAGGAAAATTAGAAAATATTTTGAACTGGATGAATATGAAAACACAGTATATTGAAAATGTGATACAGTAATTAAAGAATCATTCATAGTTTTGTACAACTCATAGAGGAAAGCTCAGCTGGGTGTGGTGGCGCACGCTTGTAATCCCAGTACTTGGGAGGCTGAGACAGGAGGATCCAGGTTCACGGCCAGCCTCAGCTACTTAGTGAGGTCCTCTGCAACTTACTGAGGCCCTGTTTCAAAATAAAGAATAAGAAACAGGGCTGGGGGTGTAGCTCAGAGGTAGAATTCCCCTGGGTTCAATCCCCGGTCCAAAAAAGGGGGGGGAAGCTCTAAAATTCAATGATCTAAGCTTCATTCTTAAGAAACTAGAAGAAAAAGAGCAAATTAAAACCTTGTATCAATCTTTTTTCTGTTGTTATAACAAAGTTCCTGAGGCTGGATGCTTATAAAGAGGTTTATTTAGCTCACAGTTTTGGAGGCTGAAAGTCCAAGATTGGGCAACCCCCTGTCTTCCTCTGGTGAGGGCCTTTGTCTGCATCAGAGCATGGCAGAGAAATGGAAAGGGAACTGGCCCTGTGCAGGAGGGATCACAAGGTGAGACAGGAAGCCAGAGACCAGGGAGGGGCCAGGCTTGCTCTCCTTATACTAACTCACTCACAAGCGCTCACTCCAAGAACCAGCATAAATCTTTCCTGAGGGCAAAGCCCCAACAACCTAACCACTTCCCACTATGCCACACCTCTTAAAGGTTACAGCACCTTCTAATACCACCACACTGGGACTGAGCCTCCAACACATAGACCCTTGGAGGACAAACCACATCTGAACCACAGCAACCCGAGGTTCAGAGTAAGACCCAAACCAAATAAAATAAGAAATGGATAATCAACAGGGAAAATTAACAAAACCAAACACTGGTTCTTTAAAATGCTCAATACATTGATCAAGCTTTGGGTAAATGTTTGAAAGGAAAAGATTCACATCACTAATGTCAGGAGTTAAAGTGGGTACATCACAACAGATCATATAGTTGTTAAAAACATTAAGGGAATATAATGAAAATGTCAGTAAATAAAAAGTACCAGTAAATTTGATCATTCACGTTGTTAAATTAAATTTGAAGCTGGGCATGGTGGTGCACACTTGTAATCCCAGTACTTGGGAGGCTGAGACAGGAGGATCACAGGTTTGTGGCCAACCTCAGTAACTTGTGAGGCCCTCTGCAACTCAGTGAGATGCTGTTTCAAAATAAAGAATAAAATAGGGCTGGGGGTGTAGCTCGGAGGTAGAATGCCCCTGAGTTCAATCCCCAGTACCATAAAGAAAAAAAATTTAATTTGGCTTAAAGCTGCCTCTATATTTTGAGTTGAGAAAATTAAAACCTTAGACACAAACAAACTGCAATTTTAGGTTACATTCTTGTAACAAAGAGTTGAGTTTCAGCCCACCACAGCAGCTGAGGTTCAGACAATCAAAGGCTCCCAACTGATCAGATGTCCATATGAAGTAACTGCCTCACACACCCTCCCCAGTAAGACAATCACTGGGCTATAACCAACTGAGCTGTTTCTGTATGCTAGTTCCTATTTCTGTCTATAGATACTTCCTACCCGCACTATCAGGTGGGACTCTTTGAACCTCTTCTTGTTCTGAGGGCTGCCCAGTTCATGAATTGTTCTTTGCTTAAATAAATTATGCTAAATTTAATTTGTCTGAAGTTTTTCTTTAACAACATGAAATAGAAACATTCCTTGAAAGATATAAATTACCAAAACTAGCCAGGTGTGGTGGCACATGCCTGTAATCCCAGTACTTGGGAGGCTGAGAGAGGAGGATCGCAGGTTCAAGGCCAGCCTCAGCAAGTTAGCAAGACCCTGTTCTGTAGCTTACCTCAGCTCTTATCCTGAAGAGTGAAAATAATTGAGCTCAGGAGACACAGGAATTAGGGTACAGTTTTTAATAGAGGGAGTCAGGGAAAGGCAGCAGGGCTCGTCCTGAAAGGGTCGCTGCACCCTGGTGCACACAAGGCCTTGGCTGCCGCTGCTGCTGCCATGAGGCGCCATCAAGTCACTATTGCTGTTATCTTGCGGCTGTTCCCGCTCTGCACTGCAAGTGTTGCTGCTTTGTTACTGCTCTTATGGCACCGCTGCTGTTGCTACTCTCCTTGTGGTCGCTGCTGCTTTGCTTTGCTGGTGTTTACAGCTCTGTAAGCATTGCTACACGCTTGCCACTCTTGCTTGCTGCTGCTGCTTCTACTTTCCCTGCCTTGGCCACCTCTTTCATCTTCCTGCTATTCTGCTTGCTTTGCTCTTGGAAGGCTAGCTTATATAGTCTGGCAGCTCTTTCTGGGCTCTGATTGGCCCTTAGATCTGAGCCCTGATTGGTCCTGAGAGCTGGGCCCTGATTGGTCCATTTTAATCCCTCCCTAATCAGTCTTAAACTAGAAGTCCTGGAGGGCTGCCAGTTCTGGTCCTTACCCTGGCCCACCATCCTTTGTCATTCTCCCTCTTCTACTGGTATTCTTAACTGCCCTTAGGGAAACCTCCTTACCAAAAGCATCCTCATACTCTATACTTTCTTCATATCTCTCTGATTCCTATGTACTAGTTCCTTTCTGTCTTACTCCCTTGAATTTACATTTGAAGTCATCCTATGACATATCTGAATCCAGACCAAATTACTTCTTGTGGCAATAAAAAATTAAGTTCTCATCACTACCTCATCAAAACATTTTATGAATAAAATTACACAATGTCTAGAACCCAAATTTCCAGCAACCTAAACCCATAGACAAAGCAAATTCCACATTATTTCCCTACAATCCACAGACTCTAAGTTCCCCTAGACCTTCAGAAGCCAAAGCATTTCAGAGCAGGCATCTGTTTCCATTCATCCAATTTGTCTCTAAGTCCTTGAAGGCAGAAACGCCAGGGTAGCATCGTTAACACCCCAAGCCACTTTTTCCCCAAGACAAACCCTAATAACAGTGAACCTTTTTGTGTGGCACCTGAAGACCACAGGCTGGCTTGTGAACCATGCCTGTCCTCCGTTCTGCTCTGGGGACACAGAAAGCTCTGTAGCAAGCTTCCTGGCCCCCACCATCTTACTCTTCTTCCTCCCTCTCTCGCGGGCAGCAGCAGCATTGTCAGTCCCCAACACATACCAGGCTTGTCCCCTTTTTGTGTGTGACATCAACATGTCAGTTGTGGGAGACAGCCTCGACCCCCTCCGAGAGTGTGGGAACTCCAATGTGAGCTCCCCAGCACCTCACACTCTCTCCCTTGTTGCTCCCTCTCATGCATGCGCGTGGCCACCGTGTCCTGTGGGGGACTGCTGGGGTCCAGTCTCGGCCGGTCCAGGGGAATCCCTGAAGGAGGTGTAGGGTCGGCGAGAGAATGAGAGACAGGAGGCTCAGCAGTTCAGTGAAGCTGCAGGCACTGTCTCTGCCCAGCGAGCATCAGACTTTATTTTTTATACATTTTTTACATCAGGAAGTCTTAACACTAACAATATGGTGTACTTAGTACATCATAGGACTCTTTACAGTGCAGTCATTTACCCACAGTTATTAACAACCCATTGTCCAGATGGTCACAGCATGTTCCCCACCATTTACTCAGGTTCCATGCAAACTTGCGTTTCTTCCCACAATGTCCACTTAGCTCTTTTAATCATTTGCATTGTTCTCGGAAATATCATGCTATAACTATACTTGTGCTAAATGTTAGAAGCTATGGGTAATGTGGTTAACTAGACCTTATGCCTATACTTAAACTATATTCTATTTTAATGCCATCTATGCTTATATTCTATACTTTATTCTTTGTTACAGGCTAATAGTACTGGCTTGTTTGTTTTCCTCAAGGGGGAAACCAGAGCCTCCTACCTATCCAGTAGGCAAGCCTCCCAGAAGCCATAATTGTTGGTACAGCAGGTCTTTGTTTATGCCCAGTCACCAAATCATTCCGAGCACTAATACTCATTATCTGGTTTAATTCCCTTTTCCTGTAAATTATTTTTATACTGGGAACAACAGTTTTCCTGCATATAGCCTGTAGTAGAGTTATTCTGCTTAAATTGAGTTTTTGGCGTAAGTCCTACAATTCCCGTCACCAATCCCACAATTATTAACATTAATAGTAAGACCACCAACAGGCTAGGCCGCCATTAGAGGATGTCAGCTCTGCAACAAACCTCCTTCTGCTATGAATTGTCAAACAACCAAAGAAACTTTGGCTTCGCCTTTGGCCCGGCAGGGGACAGTCAAGGAGTAGAGCAGGAACTGGTGGTCACCCCCCAAGGTCCCCACCACCAGGTTGCACTGCACATCATGGTGGCAGGGAACAGAGGAAGGGTAGAAATGGTTAGATGAGACAATTTAAAAGTACTGGCCAGAGCTAGGCGTGGTGGTGCATGCCTGAACTCCAGTGCTTGGGAAGCTGAGACAGGAGGATCACAGATTCAAGGGCATCCTCAGCAAAGTAGTGAGACTCTCAGCAATCTAGCAAGACCCTGTTTCAAACAAAAAATAAAAAAGGGCTGGGGGTGTAGCTTGGAGGTAGAATGCCCCTGGGTTCAATCCCAGTAATACACACACACACACACACACACACACACACACACACACACCTTGGGTCTTGTCTTCAAGAATGAAGAGAATTCAGGAGAAGGTATTGCAATATCTATAAGGAAGAATAAAGCAGATGTTTCTGATATATTGTTGCTGGATTCTGAAATTTCTAGAAGGACCAGAGAGAAGGAAGTTAAGGAAACTATCAACTTCTTCAGGGAGAGGCAGCAGGCTATTAGCAATAGGGTAGGGATAATATCATTTGTACCTGATAGAATGATTTTCTGGAATAGTCACAGTAATAGGACCCCCCAAAGTTGTAATTTAGTTTTTATTTTAGAGAAACAAAGCATAATGAAGTCTTCACTTAGAACTTAGAGCATAAAAGTTTATTGAGTAAATGAATAAATTTACCAAAACAGTAAATAAATATTCTTTATTTTGTAATTGCAACCAATTTGCAAATAGAGAAAAAGAAGTATGTGGAAAGAATAAGAGGGGAAGAAAAAAGATGGGAGAGGGTGAAGGTCAGAGAAAAGAGATAGAGAACAGAAAAAAATAAAAAAGGAGACGATATATGGGTGAAATGGTCCCAATGCAGAGGCTGACTGATCATTAAGCTAAAAATATTAAAATTTAGGACCCCTACTTGCAGGAGTCCTCTTACATGATCCTCTATTTTCATAAATTTTGCAAAAACTGTGATAATTGAATAGCAAATGGCCATGGTGCTTCCTGTCTCCATTCTGGCTCCGCCGTCATACATGTGCTCTGGTTATGTGGCGATGAAGTGACCATAGACAATCTGGAGATTCAGACAGAGGGACATTAAGTTAGGGAGATATATAGGGTAGAGGAATATATGTATAGTGTGACGTTCACTTCATGTATAGTTCAGTTATTACTGGAAACATTTCATGTGCTTGGTCAGTGGTGCACATGGATTTAGTTTTCCTGATCCTCATACTAATGACCTTAGAACTCTCTGTACTGACTTTTATGTGCTTACTGATAACACTGGACCTCAATCCTTTAACTTAAAACCATAACCATCTATTATTACTTGCCAAAGTTTGATACTGTGTACCACCTTCCTACCTCACTTCAACTCAATTTTCTAGTCATTTACTTTGTCATCCTATTGTGTACATCACTGCTACCATATTGAACTTCTTACCTTTACTAGACCAAGTACTTGATCCTTCTCTCTCCTCAATCTGAAATGGACCTTCCCAAGGAGATCTATAGGGGTTATTATTCATTTCTTGCTAATTTTACTTAAAATACTGACATTGATGAAGACAGACCCTCATTCTTAATTCACTACTACAACAGTGACATCAATGATAAACTGGTTAATGAATGTCATTAATTCTAAGAGTCTGTAAGATTAATAACTATAACCCAGTAACTAAAGAGGAATAAAATGATTCTTTTTCCAGTCCCTCGTACATGGGTCTATAATCTATGCTCTCACCAAACAGGCGACAGCAGTTTGCTGTTCAGTGTGGGGAATTATAGTAGTTATAACATATCCTTTGATATCTCCCTAGTTCCTCAGTATAGAATGAAATACACAGACTCGGCTACTGGAAGGTGTCCAAAATTGACCCCCATACCTGAAATAAGAGACAGTGAAGGAAGTTGTAAATAAAAAACAATACTCTAGATTGACTTCCACTTTGGGCTATGATGCAATAGTTTGAAAAAGATTAATGCTTCTTCCAAAAACAATGGGTAGAACCAGAGAAAAGACAAATAAAAAAGTGCTTGCGGGAATCAAAGAACTCTCGGGGCAACCATGGCTTGAGGAGACGGGATCGTGGTGAACCCACTCCTTACTTTGTCCATGCCATAATACTGTCTATCTTCCAGAATTATCAGCCTCTCGATATGCCCTGAAAGTAAATAATTTCTTTTTCTTTTTAGAAAAAAAAACAACATTGCAAACTGTTGGTCCTTTTCTTCTTATTCTTTTCTTTCCATGATCTTGTCTCCTCAAGAGACAAAACCAACTTTCTCTCCCCCCCCACCCATACCCCCACCTCTATCTTCAATAGGACTCTGAGGACACACAGCATTACAGGAGAACCTCTGGTTGTGTTTTTATTCCAGGAAACCAAAAGAAAAGGTGAAGCCATGCTGTCTCATGAGACACCCTGTCAAAATTCTATCCAAAAGAATTAAAGTCAGAATGACATTGTGATCCATGCATAGCCATGTTTATTGCGGCACGATTCACAGTAGCCAAATTATGGAACCAACCTAGGTGTTCATCAATAGATGAATAGATAAAGAAATGTGATATATACAAACAAGAATATGTGTATATACATTATACACACACACACACACACACACACACACACAATGGAATTCTACTTAGCCATAAAGAACAAAATTATGCTATTTGCAGGAAAATGGGTGGAACTAGAAAATATTATAGTAAGTGAGATCAACCAGTCTCAGAAAGTCAAGGGTTGTATGTTTTCTCTCATATGTGAAAGCTAGAGAGAAAATAGGGAACAAAGGGAATTTCAGATAAATGAGGAGAGAGACCAGTAGAATAATGGGAGGGGACTGGGGGAGAGAGGATGGGATGGGAAAAGGGAGAATTGATGAAGGAAACAGTTTAAATAATGCTATGTTTCTATCAATCTCATTAACATGTACTAAGTTGCTGAGGCTGGCCTCAAAACTGTGATCCTCCTGTCTCAAGTACTGGGATTACAGGCTGGCACCACCACGCCTGGCTTCTAGAGGCAATTTCTAAGTATTAAATATAACTAAACATAGTGAGAGATAAAAAAAAAAAACAAGATGGGAAAGAAGAAATATACAGCACTTAAGCCAGGTAGCATAGAGACTAGCTAGACCATTGTCAATGTGGGGGAGACATTCTCCAGTAAAGGAATAAAATAGAAGGAGCTCAGGTGATGTTGAGACAGCCACGTGCACAGTCCTGTCACCAGCAGCAATAAGACCCGGAGGGAGGGCTGAAGATGGGGGTGAGGAGTGGATGGGACTAGTGTAGATGTGAAGGAAGCCACGGCCTGCCTCAGTTCCCCAGAGCAACCAGCCCACAGAGAAGAGCTGACGACTTAGCCATAGGTGTGTAGTTTTAGGACATAAAAAAAAAAAAAGCAATCAGCCAGGCATGGTGGTGCATACCTGTAATCCTAGTCCTTGGGAGGCTGAGACAGGAGGATTGCAGGTTTGAGGCCAGCCTCAGCAACTTAGCTAGACCCCATTTCAAAATAAAAAGGGCTAGGGGTGGAGCTCTGAGGTAGAATGTCCCTGGGTTCAATCCTCAGTACCAAAACAAAACAAAAACCTCCAAATCTTAGCCAGTTATGGTGGCGCAGGCTTGTAATCCCAGTACTTGTGAGGCTGAGACAGGATTGCAGGTTGGGGGGCCAGTCTCAGCAATTTAGCTACTTATCAAGACCCTGTTTCAAAATAAAAAATAGAAAGGGCTGGGGGTGTAGCTCAGAGGTACAATGCCCCTGGGTTCAATCCCCATTAACACACACACACACACACACACACACACACACACACACACACACACAGCGATCCACAGTGGGGACGGATTTTCTTTCCCGCCTGGCCCGTGGCGCATGGCAGGCTTGAAGGCCTGTGGGAGACAAGCCCCCTCCCCCACAGCTCCCGCGGCCTCTTCCTGACTTTCCTTGGTGGCCCTCACTTCCAGTTGTCCCTGGACTTGAGACTGCGGCCATCAGGACATACTTCTCTGGTGGAACAGACAGGGGGGGACTTTCTTCCGAGTGGGTGCGGGGCCAGAGCGAGGGAGGGAAACCATCAGGGGCAAGGATGCATTTCCACGCACCAGAGGCTTTGAAGAAGCTCTGCACCTGCAAAGTTCTGGGAGACATTTCTCTCCAGCCAATGAGCAGCGAGCTCACGGCCGCGTCACTAGTTACTGGCAGACTTGGGCCGGGAGAAGGTCCAGCTTTGAGGCTGTGTAGAGGAAGCTGCGTGCAGGCGCTGGGGATCCGAGCCCAGCGGTGAGGACAAGAGGAACCAGAAGGTTTCACAGCGTCAGCTCTAGAGGCGGTGGGTGGGGGAAGTCCAGGCGCCAACGCCCGCGTCTCTGCGTGCCTGGGAAGTCCCTGGCTGGCTCCCAAAGGTGGATACGGCTGGACTCTGGAGTCTGTCGTCAGAATAATAAGAATTGACAAGGAAGATAATATTCAGACTTTGTCAGTTATGAGACGATGGAGGGTTTAAGGAAGCCGCAGTAAGAGGAAGCGATATTTTTTCTTTCTTTTTTTTTTTTTTGCAGTACAAGGGATCAAACCCAGGGGCACTCTACCACTGAGTCCTTTTCATTTTTTATATTTTATTTTGAGACAGGGTCTTGCTAAGTTGCCCAGACTGGCCTCGAACTTGCAATCCTCCTGCGTCAGCCTCGGGAGTCACTAGGCATGCACCACCACACCCAGCTAAGAGGAAGCCGTCCTGAACCTAACCTTTTATAATCCCAACCCCCTCTCAATTTCCAGGTGGAGGGAGGGGAGTGCTATGCAGCTCCTTAGTCATTCCTTTTGTTTTTCGGATTTTTTTTTTTTTTTTTGGTGCTGGGGATGAAACCTGGGGTGTCTGCTAAGTGCACGCTCTACCACTGAACTACAACCTAGCCCCTGTACGCATTCTTGATTGGTTGTAATGGAAGACGTGTGTGTGTGTGTGTGTGTGTGTGTGTGTGTAGAGAGAGAATGAATATGACACACATATGCACACACACATAGAGAGTGTGACATATAGAGAGAGAATATGAATTAATGAGTGAATCTGTGGCGGGCTGGCCGGTCACTGGGTTGTGCCAGGCGCTGAGGCTCCTGAGTGGGGTGGGCAAAGCCTGGACCACAAGTGCACGTGAGATAAAGACACTTGCAAAGGACTTTAGGGACCGCTAGACAGGTCCTCACAGGCCTGCCCTTCAATGCATCCTCTTTTTTTTTTTTTTTAGCACTGGGGATTGACCCCAGGGGCACTTCGTCACTGAGCTACATCTACAACCCTTTTTATTTTCACTGTGTGTGTGTGTGTGTGTGTGTGTGTGTGTGTGCGTGTGTGTGTGTGTGTGTTTTAGTGTTACTGGGGATTGAACCCCGGGGCAGTCTACCCCCAAGCTGCCCCCCAGCCCTTTTTCATTTTAATTTTGAAACAGGGTCTTGCTGAGTTGCTGAGGATCTCTCTAGGTTGCCGAGACTGGTCTCAAGCCTGCGATCCTCCTGTCTCAGCCTCCCTAGTACTGGGATCACAGGAGTGCGCCGCTGTGCCTGGCTTGCCGCCTCCTCTTGGAGCAAGCCTCCAGCACCCTTCCCTCCCTGCCATGACCGCTCTCCCACAACAGAGTGAAAGATTCTGAAAAGATGAGGGAAAAAGAAGGGGGAAGCCAGGCGTGGTGACGCACGCCTGTAATACCAGTACTTGAGAGGCTGAGACAGGAGGATCGCAAATTCCAGGCCAGCCTCAGCAACTTAGTGAGACTCTTAGCAATCAAAACAAAAATTAAAAAGGGCGGGAGGAAGTTGGGCATTGTGGCACACACTTATAATCCCAGTACTTGCGAGGCTGAGATAGGAGGATCGCAGGTTCGAAGACAGCCTCAACAACTAGTGAGACTCTCATCAACCTAGTGAGACCCTGTTTCAAAATAAGAGTAAAAAAAGGGCTGGAGGTGTAGCTCGGAGGTAGAACACCCCTGGGTTCACACACACACACGGGGTGGGGGGAGCTCATTGTCTACATCATAAATTCCCCATGGCTCCCCCCACTCTCTGGCGATTCCACATCAGTTGAACGGCACCAGCCCTTAACCGCTCTTCCACCTCCGACCCTTGGTGTGCAGGGGACAGACATCTGCCTCAGAGCAGGTGGAAATGTTACCAGGGGGGCATTTGATGGAGAGGGGACCCCATGTCACCCTTGCAGTGGAGCTAGACTCTACAAAGGAATGCGATGTCTGTGAGAAGGAGCAGGAACATTGACCCCATGGCTGTGATCAGCGACATAACCCGGGGGGTGATGGGCCGTGTTGAAGGAAGGGTCTAGGTTTTATAAAGCAGACATTATCAATGATGAATTTGAGAGAGAGAGAGAGAGAGAGAGAGAGAAGGAGAGAGAGAATGTTACAATAGAAATATAGTGATGTGATCAGAATTTTTTTTTTGGTACTGGAGATTGGCCCCAGAGGCATTCTACCTCTGAGCTACACCCCCAGTCCTATTTCATCTTTTATTTTGAAACACGTTCTTACTAAGTTGTGAAGGGCCTCGCTAAGTTGCTGAGGCTGGCCTCCAACCTGTGATTCTCCTGTCTCAGCCTCCCAAGTACTAGGATTACAAGCGTGCACCCCCACACCCAGCTCAGAATTCTTGATGAATCAACGTTCTGTGTGAGGAAAGGGGAAGAGAGGAACCAGGTGATATGAAGGTGGGGTGCCTGGTGGATGCAGGAAGCCAGGAGCAGAGCTCGGGGGTGAGCGCTTGGCACTGCTGATGTCTCCTGCTGGCCTGGTGACAGCATTTGTGGCTAGGGAGGCGAGAAGTGAAAGAGAATCCCATGCTGAGAGGAATCACAGTTCCTAAAAATAATATAAGAAATAAAGAATGCCAGACCGTGTTAGAGAAAAAGTTAATCACCTGATTTGAGGGCGTTGGGAAGTCCCTGCTTCTCAACCACTCTCATCCTATAGTCGTGTCCTGAAGTATTCCATCAGAAATGTTTAATTTCGAAACAGGGTGGCCAGGTGTGGTGGTGCATGCCTGTCATCCCCGTACTTGGGAGGCTGAGACAGGAGGATCACAGGTTGGAGGCCAGCCTCAGCAACTTAGTAAGACCCTGTTTCAAAATAAAAGAATAAAATAGGGATGAGGATGTAGCTCAGAGGTAGACTGGCCCTGGGTTCCATTCCCAGTACCACACACAAAAAAAGAAAATAGGTCTTGGAGCCAGGTGTGGTAGCACATGCTTGTAATCCCAGTACTTGGGAGGCTGAGATAGGAGGATCACAGGTTCAAGGATAGCCTCAGCAAGTAGTGAGACTCTCATCAAACTAGCAAGACCCTGTTTCAAAAGAAAAACATAGATCTGGGGGTGTAGCTTGGAGGTAGAATGTCCCTGGGTTCAATCCCCAGTACCACACACA
>PVJS01037242.1:0-20025 GCA_004027185.1 Glis glis
TATATATATATACATATATATATAGATTATATATATATATATTATATATATAGTATATATAATATATATATTGTAAGGTTTTAAGGAAAGTTTAGTGGGATGTGTCCTTGAAAATCCTCCCCATGAATGTGTCCTTGAATTCTACCAACTAGTCTCTCTATACTATATATATATATATAGTAAGGTTTCAAGGCACACACACACTACATATTTATATATATATATATTTTTTGGCCGAGCTATTTTGTTTCATGCATCAGAGATCTCATCTTAATTTTTGGATGATGCCATTTGCTTTTTAATTGATCTTCAGTTTGTTTTCTCTTTTCTTATCACTTCTTTGGAATAATGAAGTCTGAAGTATATTGACTATCCGATAAATTCCATTCTCTGTCTTTTTCCTTTTCGTCTCTGTCCATCATCTGCAGTCTTTGATGGTACTTGAGTGTGGGACATTACAGTGCTCCTTGGAAGCTGCGTTGGATTTGTTTGCCTTGTTGAGAGTTCAACAGGGAAGTATGTAGCTGATTGTCAGCGAGGGCACCTTGCTACCCTATGAGTTTTTCTGTCTTTGTGTCTTTAATAATACTCCCACGAGAGAAAAATAAATACATTGTCTTACACCATAATACATAACTATATGGAAGAGAATGTAGTTCTATCAGAGAATTTCTTCTAGTAGATTCTGGTCATACATAAAGAGCCATGTTGAGATGTTCTTCAACATATGGCCTTCTGTTTATATCATGTGATCCCAATTACGAGGCTAAGTTTAAGTACTTGGGAGGCGGATACCAGAGGATCCGGGTTCGCGGCCAGCCTCAGCTACTTAGTGAGGCCCTCTGCAACTTTGTGAGACCCGGTTTCAAAATAAAGTATAAAAACTAGGGCCGGGGGTGTAGGGCGGAGGTAGAACGCCCCTGCGTTCAATCCCCAGTACCGAAAAAAAAAAAAGCCCCTGAGCTATATAGGCTGGGCTTCCATTACTTTTAGGATAATGTAAATTCATATCTGAATTAAAATAAACCGCCATGCTGCAATTCTTAAGGAATTTGGAGGCATGACAAATGAAAGGGAATCACATAGTAAAGGGACAAGAAGCAAAGAAATATTCTATAATGATTTCAAAGAAGCCACAAGAAACTAGGAAATATGGTGTGAATAACAGTCTCTTACTATATGTTACTAGATGCTGGGAAATGTCTAGTTATATACACGAATTTCTTTACTTAAGTCTCATCAATATCTATGAGGAAAATTACAAAAATATGCAATTTTTTTTTTTGGTGGTATGGAGGATTGAACCCAGGGGCATTCTACCTCCGGGCTACACCCCCAGCCCTATTTTTTCATCTTTATTTTGAAACAGGGCCTCACTAAATTGCGGAGGAGCTAACTAAGTAGCTGAGGCTGGCTGCGAACCCGAATCCTCCGGTCTCAGCCTCCCAAGTACTGGGATTACAAGGGTGCGCCACCACACCCAGCTCAAAAATATGCGAAATTTTAAAGGAAGAAAAGAATGTATGTTTAAAGATTGGAGAACTAAGGAGACTGAGGAGAAAGGGGTGGATATCTGACAAAGTAAGGAAGTACAGGAATAAGCCCAGTGTTTCAGATTTCCACTACCAGGGGGCTGGGGACATAGCTCATCACTTGCCTACCATGCATCCAGGTCCTGAGTTCAATCCCCAGCATTGCAAAAAAAAAAAATTGTTTTTTCTTCCACAAGTATCTACCAAGTCCTGATGAAGTGGTTGGAAAAGAAAATTGGTAAGAGAGGACCAAAGCCTGAAACATCCAGCAAGTGAAAGGGAAGCAGTGTCTCTTACGACCCCTTCACGTGCTGCACCGAGACACAGAAAGCTTGACCCAGGAACGAGAGGGGGCAGAAGGGAACCGGCTGTGGATGCAGCCAACATCCCAGCTTCAGCCCGGGGCAGTGGCGCACACCTGTAATCCCAGGATTTGCGAGGCTGAAACGGGATGATCACAGATTAGAGGCCAGTGCCTGGTAATTTAGAGAGACACTGTTTCAAAATAAAAATTAAAATGGCTGAGGGTGTAGCTCAGAGATAGAGCACCCCTGGGTTCAATCCCTAGTACCAATAAATAAATAAATAAATAAATAAATAAATAAATAAATAAATACATTAACACATACATAAATAAATGAAGAATGAGGAACTAGGAAGGACAGAGAGCAGGGGGCTCAGTAGAGTCAGGAAAGTGAAAATTTGTACCAAATCAGGCAGTGGAAGGTTGCCCCAGGTGACACTCCTCCCGGTTTAACTGACCCCTATGGAAGTCAAGATCCTACTGTCCCCCAGAGACAGAGAGACAAAAGCCTGGTCTTGAGGAGTTGGCTGGAACAAACAGTAGATTCCTTTGGCATCCTTGAGTTTTCTCAGGCAAGTGCTTTAAGGCATGCATGTTTGTCTTAGGGATGTGAACTCCAGTTGTTAGAAACTAGGTCCGTTTTTGTTTAATTTTTTATAGACCCAGGTTGAGGCATAGTCAAGAATGATGACTGACAGCATCCTGGCTAGAGTTTGGTCAAAGAGAGAATCTTTGTTAAGAAAGTTACTGTCAACTTGATTTTCATTGTGATATGAGACTATAATACACCAATAAAAGCACATAAAAAATAAATAAACGATTCACCTGCAAAGGAAAAAAAAAAGAATCAGACTAGCTTTCAAAGTGTTCTCTTAACTTTTTTCTATAACTTTTTTTATAATTCAAGAAAGGACACAATATGTGGTGATAACTAACATCTAAAGGATAAAACAAAGTTTAAAGCTCACTTATAAGGGAAATAGATGATAAGGTTAAAAAGATACAGACTTTAAAATATTTGAATGGATCCAAGATATAGATAATACAATCCAGTAAACAATATGAGATGCAAATGTTTCAAAGAAAGGACAACATCCCCATCTGCTCTTGCAAATTATGTGAGTGTGTAAAAATACCAAGTGATTTTATGAAAAACCGAGGGCATGAAACTAGATCAAAATAAATATCCATAATTTCCCTTACTTTACAAGTTAGAAACATTATTTTAACAATATGTTATACACAATACACACACACACAATACACACACAATACACACACAAAACACACTGAGAAGTATTAGTCAACAATAAAAACTAATAACTATCTCACTAAAACAAAATCCTGCTTTTTTCACAAAGAATATTTACTCATGTATCATATCGGTTCAGTGTTGTAATACTGAGAAAAATGGTGATTTTCCAGTATAATAATAATACTAGTATCTTACGTTTTATGACACTAATAATTTTTCTGATGGTTTACTTGACCACCTTACTTAGATATATAATAATATTTGAAACTTAATAAGGCCCACATAAAAAAATCCTGGTTTCTTCTTCCTATTATAATGTTGGGGCATATTTTGCACAAAATCCATAGGGTTTTGAGGAATAATGACATAAAATTTGTCATTGTCAAATTTCCATTAACAATTGAGAACATTTTCTAGAACTCAGTACTAAGGGGAAGAAAACAAGAAACTAAAACTATTTGGGCATGCATGGGATATCTGAAAATATTGACTGATTAGAAAAAATAAAGAGATTAAACTATAATTTTTAATCGATAAAATAAGCACTAAAATAGAAGTCAAACAAATTTTTAAAAGTTTTATAAGCTATGAATTTACAACTGTACACCAAGAAGTTAAATATGGTTATGAAGTTAATTTTATACTATTCAACATAATTAATCTTTCCAATATTTTATTTCATTGTGCATTAAAGATATATATATATCTTTAATATATATATATATACAATATACTATATATTGTATATATATATATTTTGGAAGCTGGTTCAGCTAATACTTAATAATTATCTACCATTCACTAGATACATTCATAAGTTTTGATGATATGGTGGTTAAATAAAAATAATGATGAATTAGATAATTCTGTGACCTTATGGTTTTAAGGGCTCTAAGTCTTTAAGGCTAAGCATGTGATTTTCAAAGCAAGTCCACTCAGGATCTTTGCTATGAAGGAAATGAATAGAATCTTTAGAATCTTGGAATAGGTACAACAGGGTGGAGAGGGAAATTATTGCATATTTATTTATTTTTTAGCAACTGTAACGCATCGGAAGGCATACATTCTTTTTCTTTAATTTTACTTTTTGTACTCTCATTGGTGCATTGTAATTATGCATCCTAGGGAAGGAGGTTCAAAGTCATATACACACAAGCAAGCACACAGGTCTGAATGTGATTCCCTTCAGGTTCCCCCCATTCCCCCCCACATAACAGCACGACTGGCAGTGATACCCGCACACATGAGCATGGCATAATTTGAACTGCTGCTTTCATAAGAATAGTCAGAGACTGTCTGCATCAAGACTAAGCTGAAAGATGGAGGAGACGCACATTTCAGTAAGAGGGGAAGGCTATGGGCAAAGGAAGTGGCTGGCATGCTTGAGGACAGTGTTAGTGGAATATAAGAATATGGGGACAGTGTTGAGACTGAAACGTATAGCCTTTCAAGAATATGGCTAAGAGTTTAATTTTTATTCCAAGTTCAGTTCAAATTTTATTCATGTACTATAGGATCCCTTTAAAGAATTTTAAACAGAAAAGATAAAAGACGTAATTAGCTTTTTAATAAGGTTGCTCTCTCTTGTGGAGAGAAAGGATTAAGCTGGACAGAGCAGGGAAGGGTCTGTCACAAGGTTATGCAGTGTACAGGACTGCCGATGGGGCCTCAGAGCGGGGCTGTGCAATGGGCTGGAGATTTGTGGAGAGATTCCAGGTGGATTTCAGTGTGTGCGGCACTCAAATAAACTGGAAATCTCATTCTCTCATGCTCTGTCGTAAAATTACCCGCACTATCTGCTGCTGAACGTAGTGCATTTCCCTTTATAAAACCTTGTCATTTACATTTTTGGAATATTGCAACCAATATTGGAATGCGAAATATAGGTTGTACTACATGATTTGTGAATTGAATCCAACTCTGTGATTCTACTTTTTGAATTTAAAAAATAGGAAAATAAAGTCAGTTTTTTCAAAAATAGGAAGATAAAGTCATAAAATAATATCTACATCTAAGATGAGGAATGTCGTTTTCCTCTCAGGACATTTTTCCAAAGGATAAAGATTAAGATACTGGTTCAAGGACTCTAGCTGGAGAACCTCAATCAGGAACAGTTGGGCTCAAGCCAGAGTACTTACTGGGCAAGAGAAACTGCTGTCAGGGAAAGGATGCTTAATCCAGTAGTTAGGTCCACACTGGGGAGAATCACTTGACTTTCCCCGCAGGATGCCACTTCTGATTTTTTGGATTATGTAAAGATGACCTTCTCCAGCAGTTGTCGGCACTGGTATCTTCTGAAATTAATGATGTGTCTGGAGACTCTTTGAATAGATTTCAATTAGCAAGCAATGATTGAATTTCCTTCTTATAACTTTGGCACTTTCAAAGTTATCCTGAATATAACGTTTGTACTGACTTTCATGCATCTATACTTATATCTCTATATATATATGTATGTATATATATATATATATATATCACATGTATTTATATGTATTAAATATATTTAAATATATTAAATATATCTGTATGCATAGAAGTGGGAGGGGGAAGTGGCACACAATGCCAGAATTATTCATAATTTTTAATTTATCCATATAAATAGTGTGTGCATGGTGACACCATCTGTCTGCAGATGAAAAAGTTGCAAAAAACTACCTGTCAATACTTGCAGAAGGGAAGCACGGCACGGCTATGTAGTACTCACCAAGTCACAAGAGCCACAGCGGAATGGAGCGGTGCCTGTCCTTGTAATGCCAGCAAAATTGTCTCAATACTAAAATCACGCACCGAGCAAGGCTGCCTTGGATCAAGTTCATTTTCCTTTAGTGGCTTAATTATACCCAGGGATTCTTTGAAAATGGTGCCTTAGAAATTCATCTGAAGTGTAAAAGTAAGGTCTCTTCTTTCTTAAAAGATACGATGGGCATTATATACTCTATGCTCCTGAGATAATATTCAACAATGTATGAAGTACTTGAGGAAACTCTTATGTTTGTTTATTTTTGATAACCAGGAGGTATGCCATTTTTTCCAATTTTTAAACTATGGGTTCTAGCACGTATTAAGAATCCTAGGTTGTCACTTTCACTTACATGCAAAAATATAAAGGAGTAAAATTTTTTGTTTGTGTTTAAAATGAATCTTTGAAAACACTACATTGGCATTATATTTTCTTTGGTATAAGAGACATTGTTGCATTCACAGTTCAGGTTTTAAAATTTGACTTTGTATATTTTCTCAAAGATAGAAAGCTCACAATATTAATAATGTATACATAATACTTGGTGATTTTAAGTTATTATTTTTAAAAGACATAAATAGTTCTTTTGAAGCATTATCTTATAAAGTTCCATCTGACAGATGGAAGTGGGCAAATTCTCCTCAATAAATTTTATATTGTCAATATTTCCTATCCCAATGTATTCCCTACTTAAGTTTATTTTGTGATGCTTAAGTACTTTCTTCTATCCATATTTTAAAAGGAAAAAATACAACATTAATTAGAAGCCCAGACTCCAAATGTCTATGATCAAAAGACAAGGCAAGTGATATGAATGAGAAAAGAAAGCAATGGGCAAGCTTGGGACTCTTGCCTCTTGGAACACAAGTTGCTCTCTGCCATTCCATTGAGTCATCCTTTCTTCCCACCTGTAACATTCAAACATAATCTATGTGTGAGAGGAGCACGCCAAGAACCGGAGTAGATGCATAGCCCTGCAAATGGTCCTGAATCCAACAGATACTATGCTTTTTCCTGTGCATTTATACATCTGAAAATTATGCACAGCAAATGATTAACAACAATAAGTAATAAGCATAGGACAATTTAACAACATACTTAAGAAAAGTTATGGCTGTAGTTTCTCTCTCAACTGCCATGGGGCAAGTAGCAGATGACCTGGTACCATGGAATTCCTGAACTAAAGAACGCTCTACATCCTTGAGTGGGACAGAGCAGGATGGAGTGAGATTTCACCACACTATTCAGAATGATCTGCACTTTAAAGCTTATGAGTTGTCTATTTCTAAAATTTTTCATTTCATATTTTTGATTGCAGTCTACCATGGCTAATTGAAATTGTAGAATGCAAAACCTTGGACAAAGGGGAATCTTTGTAAGTGTGGACGACAGTTCCAGTATGAAAAGAACTTTTTTTTTTTAGTGAACATGTACATTTTCAATGCACTTTTTAAAACTGTCATGTTTTAAGGATTATTGTATTTCTGAGCTAGGTAATAATGATGATTACTAGAAAACAAAACAAAATATATGTGCTTTCTTTTTTATACTTTCATCGTTGCATTGTAATTATCCATCATAGTGAAGTTCGGAGTCATACAATCCAACATGCACACAGGTCTTGGTGTATTTGCCTTCAGGTCCCACCCAGCTCCCCACCCCTCCCTGTACAGCCGGGTGGTAGTGACACTTCATACATGGTCACAACATAATTTGAACTGTTTCTCTCATCAGTTCTTTTTGTCCCCCACCTCCCTCTCCTTATCTCTGTCCACTATTCTATTGGTCACTCTCTTCAATTATCTAAATCCCTTTTGTTTCCTATTTTCTCTCTAGCTTCCGCATATGAGAGAAAACATTCCACTGTTTCTGTGACTGGCTGATCTCACTTAGCATAATATTCTCTAGTTCCATCCATCTACTCAGCCATAAATATAGGCTCTCTTTAATCAGTTTGCTGTAAAAATAGTTTTCATAGCACAAATATGAAATCCCTGCTTGTTTGTTTGCATTGCTTTCCAAAATACTTAGCAAATAAATACATTTTTAAAAATATTAATAGAATGTTAGCCGCATGTACCATAGAGAAAATTAATAATTATTTTAGAAAATGTATCTTGTTGAAATAGGTCACTATCATTTTATTAAAACATGATAGAGTATGCACCAATTAACCCAGGAAACCAAAAACTAGAATTATTTTTTTCCCCACATAACATTTTGTAGCTTTAATTTTGTTTCAGAAATGTACTTATGTAATCAAATTCCAGGCTGTGACCAAGAGTCAATAACAATTCTGTTTTATTAGTTTCACCTTTACTCCTAAATGTTATACAAGTATAATTATGTGTTGATTAATTTGAATCAATGACATAGTTTAACTAATGTGTGAACACTTGTAGAGACTTGAAGAGAGTCAGAATTTTGTAGGTAGGAAGAGCTTCAAGAGTTGTAATTCTAATGTCAAGAACATGTAATTTTATTCTAGTTATTTGAACACTGTTAATCCATGTATGATATATTTGACAAATGTCAATTAACAAGAATGTTCACTTAACCAAAAGACCCAATTTTCTGATTATTTTTGGGTAAATGGGTCCTTATTAAGATTACTATTAAGAAATAATTGTCATAGATGTAACTTTTATTATTTATATTCCCATGCCTAATGAAAATGAAAAATCTCTGACCCGGAATTTTTCTTTTTAATGATTATGGTATTTTCCTCTAATATGTGAACCTTGAGAGGTGAAATACAGAGCTCAAACAAACACAGGATTTATCATATAGATTTTTACATTGCATTGTGCTTATTAGTAATGCTTTAGTGATATCAAATGTATAGCACATTGACATGTATATTTTTTGCATATTGTGCAGGCTATTAAACCATGGTCTTTCATGAGCGTGGGAGAAGGGTTTTCCTCCATCATTTTGTATTTATGGTTTCTGTCAGCTTAGTCTAATGACTGTCCTTTGTTTGCATAGAAGCTATTAGTCCTAGCCTTGATAGTATTTCTTTTTTTTTTTTTTTTGCGGTACCGGGGATTGAACACAGGGGCGTTCTACCTCCGCGCTCTACCCCCGGCCCTATTTTTTATACTTTATTTTGAAACCGGGTCTCACGAAGTTGCGGAGGGCCTCACTAGGTAGAGAGAGAGAGAGAGAGAGAGAGACAGGGAGAGAGAGAGAGAGCTGAGGCTGGCCGCGAACCCGGATCCTCTGGTCTCTGCCTCACAAAGAACTGGGATTACAAGCGTGCGCCACCACGCCCGGCAGCCTTGATAGTATTTCATCATTCCTGGAACAAGCCTAATCCTGCCAGTTTTAGCTTCTACCCAATGTTCTGAAAACCAGCTGCATGGGGACTTTTCTAGGGTCTGATATTCTTTCTGCTCTTTTCCTCCAGTTCTTCTATTTGATAGTTCTCTGTGCATGCTTGTGCTTTAGGTGGTTTGACACTTAGGTAGTTAATTTCCTTTATTAAGTTCTCTGCTGAAATATATTGTATGACTTTCTTTGTCCTTGCCGTATGCACTATGTACAATTGATGGATACGCTATGTACAAAAACAAAAATTCGTTTAAAAATTCCTTGTGAATTTGTATATTGCTATTGGCTTTCAAATCATTACATGATGCTTGGAACTGTAGAAAAAATCTATTGTAGGGATTAAAATGAATTTCATTATGAATGCTACTTACTTATCAACAGTAACTCTTATGATAGATTTAGTTATTCCTCCTCCTAATGAAGTCTCACGATCATTGGGATGCTTCTTTGTGCCTCTTTAGTCATTCTAAAAAGTTCAAGATTTCCAAAACATATTTTCTCTTCTCTGATCTTATCTTCTTCATTTTTGACCTGTCAGTTATATTGTTATATTTGCCATATTTGATAAATCCTTTCTCTTTGTTATCTTGTTTTTCAATTGGCTCCCAATAAATCGCAGTTTCAGCTTTAACTTCACCTCCCTGGTTCCTATTCATATTCTCTCTCTCTCTCCCTCTCTCTTTCCCTCTTTCTCTCTCTTTTCTTTTCTGATTTCTTATCATCTGGCTGATTTGTAGGGGGATTCTCTCTCTTTTATGTACATCTATCATCATCTTTACCATCATCATCATCACCACCACCACCACCATCATCATCATTATCATCATCATCATCATTATCATCATCATCATCATCATCATCATTATCATCTACACTCACTCCTTGGGAAAACTCATTTAGCCTCAATACCATTATACAAAACTCATTTGTTGTTATTGATGTTTCCTTTTTTAGTGACTTCCTTGGACCAATTCTTTATGTGGGGCCACTCACCCCCATATCACTGGGGGTGTCCAATCCATTTTTGCACGTACTGCAGTTATGAAAATATTTTTTCCTAAGCATGGTTATAACCTCATCCTAGAAGTTTAATAGATTGTATTCCACTATCATTTATCTCACAATACTATCTGATTTCAATGTGGGTTTCTTTTTCAGCTCATTTGTTTCTTAGAATGCGTGGCTTAATTTAAAAACACTTGAGAATTTTTCTGGTTATCATATTGTGATTGATTTTTTTTTACTCTTCTTTCTTCTGTGATTAGAGATTATAGTCCATATTATTTCATTTGAATTTGACCAAGACTCCCTTTATTGTTTTTTATCTGGTCATTTTGCTAAATATTTTATGTATGCTTGCAAAACATTTATGTTTTGTAGTTGTCAGTTTTCTCCCATGTGTTGTTTAAATATTATACTGTGTGTGTGTATATGTCTGTGCTTTTTTATCAATGAAAGAGAAATGGCTTTAAAATCACTAACCACTTTTTATGGAATTGTCTGTTTCTTTATTTAGTTCTGTCGGGTTTCATGTTGGGAGTGGTATGTGTTTAGACCACATGGATGAAGAAGTAATTTGGATAATTTCCACAATGTTCTGTGACTTGTTAGAGAGATTTGATTTTCAGAGGCCTATACTCCACCATTTAAAAAACCCTGCTTCCCAGAATTTATTTTGTATTCTTAAAATAGTAATGGATATAAAGTATGAGGATACCAAGAAGAAACACTAAAGAGCCTTCACTTCTTATTTTATTCAATAGTAAATAGTATATAAAAATTTCCCACACTGCTCCTCTCTCTCTGGTAATGATAGTCCTTTTCAGTGACTTGAAATTGATGTGGTTCACTTAATGGTGGGGCTCAAACACCTGGAAACCACGATCTTTCCCTTTAGTTCATAGTGAAGCTGAATGGGGATGACTGAATACCTTTCACTAGAGGAAATTCCATTTATTATATGTTTCTATGGAAGAAACCATAGGCCCTTCATTCCATTCAGTAACAAAAATGCAGAATAACATCCTATTTCTTCGTGTTACATCTAGACTCATTTCTAGAAAAGTTACAGAGGTGGTTGCATGATTTTCTATGAAAAATGCAAATAAAATTATAATCTCTTAATTCCAATGGCTTCAAATGTAAAGTGAGTATAATTTTCAATATAGGCAACACTTGAATGTGAAGGCACCTTTTGGTCAAATAAGGGAGGTTCCTGATGGTCTTTCATTCATTTAATAAGATGGAACTTCCCATAAAATTGAAGAATGAGTCTTAGGTCCAACAGGACACAGGTAACTATCCCTCTTTTAAATATGTCTCTGAAGATGCACTCAATCCATGTCACCAAGGTAAGGCACTACATAGGGCTTCAGATTAAAATACAATTGGAAGCTGGGTGTGGTGGCACACACCTGTAATCCTAGTACTTTGGAGACTGAGACAAGAGGATTGCAGGTTGGAGCCCAGTTTCAGCAACTTAGTGAGACCCTAAGCAACTAAATGAGACTCTGTTTCAAAATTAAGAAATAAAGTAGGGCTAGGGATCTAGCTCAGAGGTAGAGCACCTCTGGGTTCAATCTCCAGTATCATATATATATATATATATATATATATATATATATATATATATGCATAGTTAGTAGTGCAATATATTTATTCTCTTGGAAAAGCTTCTAATCTTATCTGCTTACAGACACTATTATTATTCATTCACTCTGAATTGAAAAACCAAGGAGCCAGACGTGGTGGCACACACTTATAATCCCAATATTTGGGAGGCTATGACAGGAGGATCACAGGTTCAAGGTCTGCCTCAGAAATTTAGTGGGACTCTCAACTACCTAGTAAGACCCTGTTTAAAAAAAAATAGTACTGGGGCTGTAGCATGGAGGTAGAATGACCCTAGGTTCAAACTCCAGTACCAAGAAAAATAAAAATAAAAAAGGACTCTGTCTCTTGCCTGGATTACTGTCATATCCTTCTCTGTGGTCTTCGTGCTTTCTGCTGCACCCAGGGCATTGGCCTATTAGATGGATGGGAATAAATAGCTGATCTATTTTGGAGAATAAATGTATCAATGATTTCTTTACTCAGGAGAAATCAGATAAGAATCCTAGAACCACATTTTTCCAAGAGTCTATGATGGTATAATAGATATGATCATGTTTATGCATGCTGAGTGAAAACTACCTTGCTTATCTTACAGTCATTTTTCAAAAAAATATCTCATTTTTCTAAAATTCAGGTAAACGATATCTTACTCAGCTAACTAAAAGTTCTTCTATGGATTTATGATCACTTTCTAGTTGCACTCCAAACCACTTTCCACGATGAATGGAATCTTCCGTTATCCAAGCCCCCACGACCTGTCCCATCACCTTCTACTTCCCTGACTCTGCCACACGAGCCACCTGGTTTTCCTGGGGTTCCTGAGCAGACTAACCTAATTTGTGTATTTGCCTTCACTGTTCCTTCTGATGGGAGCATTACTGCAAGAGTTTGTGTGGTTTACACATCTCATTTAGGGTTCTGTTCAAATGTCACTTGCTCCTAGAATGACTCACCAGCTGTTCTATCTAAAATAGTATATATATGAAGGGAATAATATATATATATATATATATATATATATATATATATATGAAGGGAATGAATGCTGAGATAAAGATTTACTTGGCTGTGAGAGAATATTTCTTCATTGTGAAGCGAGGTGATATTAAAGGTGAGAAACAAGTGACACTGAGGAGTCAATTTTGGGAAAATAGATTATAGATCCTGTTCAAGAAAAGGATGGGTTGAAAAATAGGCTATTGCCATACACTTTGACATCACTGCTCTTTTCTGATGCTATGAATTCTATCTAAAAATGTTCTTCTCATGGGCTTGTTCATGTCGTATCCATCTTTCAAAATCCAACCTAAATGCCATCTCTTCTCTGAAACTTTCCGTAGTCCTTTTTTCTGAAAGGCCTCCCTGTGTCACCAAAGCCTACATTTTATTGGGTGTAATATGTTTCAAGTGGCTCAGCCACAGGAAGGGAATTTGTTTAATAAAGCTCTGTAGGAAGTCACGTGACTCACTTATTGATAAAGTTGGATTTATTTGCATATTCAACCTGAAAGGGAATAATTTCCTTGCCTTAAAAAAAGGAACATTCTCTTCACCTAGCCTTAAAAGTAAAATATATTGTTAAGTTTAGGAAGGTTCAATACTGTTCTGATTTCTCCCAAGGCACTATCTTTTACACTTGTGTGAATGGAGGTCTATGTGCATATGTGCATGCAGAGAACCATTGTATAAAGCCTGAAAATGAGGATAATTATACATAATATTATCAGAGATGATAGCCAAACTACAAAAGCTTAAAATATTACTGTATTTCCATGATTTATGGGCACCTTATATATAATTAATTTTCATTTTTTTGTGGTACTGGGGATTAAAACCAGGGTCATTTTACCTCTGAGATACACCCCCAGCCCTATTTTTATTCTTAATTTGAAGCAGGGTCTCACTAAGTTGGGGAGGGCCTCACTAAGTAGCTGAGGCTGGTCGCAAACCTATGATTCTCCTGTCTCAGCTTCCCAAGTACTGGGATTTCAAGTGTGCGCCACCAAGCCAGGCTTAATTTTCAAAAAGTGCGCGCGTGTGTGTGTGTGTGTGTGTGTGTGTGTATGCGCGCGTGTGCGCGTGTGTATACTGACATTTTTCCTGACTTTGCTGGTATGCTGAGCCTAGTCTGCATATTGCATTATCTAACAGTGCTAATCATGGCAGATGTTAATAGATATACAAAGAAAATGAAGATTCAGGGCAAAGCAATCAGAAGGAAATTACTGTGGGATAATAAGTAAAACAGTCAAACAGTATTTTTAGTATTTGATGATAACAACCTTCTAGAGCAAGAATGATTAACATTGAAATTTCAGCATTTCAGACACATGCAAAGACTAAAGAAGCTTTTTGTGAAAAATAAGAGGGTAAGAGCAGACGATGTAGCCAAATCCAGTTCATATGTTGTAAATGAATAGCTTGGAAAACAAACTTCGGATAGCACTTGAAATGTGAGAAGATGAGATTATTTAGCAGTAGGGAGATATTTTCCTTTAGAATACTAATTTCTGTCTTACAGTTTCGTAAGAAAGAAGTTGAATTCTGTACAAAAAAGTCTGCATAGGATACTTTATATTATTATATATTTTTCTTTTTATATCTATAAAATATAAATTTTTATATAATAAAATATGGAATCTTAGCTAAAGTTTGACCATTAATAACTGGATAGTAGAAAGAAACAAGTAAATGAATACATTTACTGTCGATATCAACCATTCCCTTTACTACTCATAAACATACTAATAATCCAAATTCCAGTTCAGGATTAATATAGTAATGTTTATGCATATGGGTTTTTTTAATGTGAAGATTTTAAGACAATTGCTTGGGGAACTGATCTGGATTGCAATTCACATTTTGGGTCTGTGACCCTGTACAACTAATTTATATTCCCTAATTTTCACTTTTCTAATATTTAAAGGGTGAATCCAAAGTACCCAGACTTATTAGTGTAATTGTGAGGAATGAAGGAGGTAATTGATACAAAGGCTCCTACAGTGTGTGGCACATTATAACGCTCTAGTGTGTATATTATTATCATTATCATATGTTCTCCTACTATCTACTCATGTGTAAAGTGGGTTTATATTTTTAATCTCAATAAGAGAATAAAAACAATTTGTTAACTAGAGTATTTAACATCCATCTAAGATAGTTCTCAAAAGATATTTTCCGAGTTTTATTTACATTTATATCGTCACTGCTTAACATAATTCCTCATACTCAATAAATATTTTCTCAACTGGAAATAAATGAACCAAGCTACATTTTATTGATTAAAATGAGTGGTTATCTAAATATTTAGGGGTTTGTCCTCAAAAGTGAAATTTTACTTTTAGAAACAAAATCTTCTTGTACTGGTTCAGATTTTTATTTCCACTGAATCTAAATTCAATTGATCCTTATAGAACCTTACAGATTTCATAGGTAGTTCTAGATTGAATGCAGATGTCATTCAATTTTATGCAAAGAAGATTTTTCTTTGACGTTTTGAATATCAGAAAGTTGTTTTCATATTTATGTGGAGAATATAAGAGGAAAATTTCTACAATGGTCAGTGATGTAGCTTTGTGGGGATTGTGCTTCAGTATTCATCAGGACATATGATAATTTCAGATAAGCTATTTTATGCTTTTATAATATCAGTATTAAATTAGAACTAAGTATTACATTCTTACTTTAAAATGAAAGTAAAGCTGGGCGTGGTGGCACATGCTTGTAATTCCAGTACTTTGGGAGGCGGAGACCGGAGGATCCGGGTTCGCGGGCAGCCTCAGTTCTCTCTCTGTCTCTGTCTCTCTCTGTCTCTCTCTCTCTTTCTACTTAGTGAGGCCCTCTGCAACTTCGTGAAACCCGGTTTCAAAATAAAGTATAAAAAATAGGGCTGGGGGTGTAGCGGGGAGGTAGAACGCCCCTGCGTTCAATCCCCGGTACCACACACACAAAAAAAAACAATCAATCAATAAATAAATAAAATTAAAGTAAAAATTTATTTGTGAGCAAACATCAAATTCACTTCAAATTACTAGTAAAATATTCTATATGAAATCATATATTAGGAGGTAAATTGTGAATTTGCCCCCAAAATGTGTTGGAATCCTAAGCCCTACCGAGAATCTCTGAATGTGACCTTCTTGAGAGAGAGGGCTCTTGCAGAGGTAATCGAGTTAAAATGGGGTGATAGAGTGGCCCCCATTTCACTATGTCTGCCATATATACCCTGTCTAAAGTTATTCCTTTTAATAAAGATGGGGAAAACAGCACATGAGCATGAAGACAGGAGATCAGGGCGATGCACCTACAATCCAAGGGACACAAAAAATGGCCAAAAAAATCCCAGACACCAGGACAGTGGCATGGGGCCGATTGTCTACTTTGGAGGGAACACAGCCCTAAGGGCATTTTGACCTCTGACTAACTTCTGCCCTCTAGAACTATAAACAGACTAATACATTTCTATTTTTCCAGCCATTCAGTTTATTGGGCTTTGCTGTAGCAGCCCCAGGAAACTAATACACCATATACTTCATCCTGTGTTCAGACCAGTAGGTTGTTGAATGAACAGGAATGACTGTTATAATTTTGGGAATAAGTGTTCAAAGTGTCTCCTTAATCAGAAAAAAAATAGATGAGAATTTTGAAAACATATTTTTCTAAAAGTTAGTGATTATATAACTTTCTCATGTACTTACAGAGATCAGATTTTAAAAGTCAGTTTAAAAACAGTACATGTTTTCATGTGAGTCCGCAGTCTTCAAGTGGTTGGTCTGTAATCCTTATTCATATAATATTTGATAGAATACAATCCCTGTTTTAAAAAATTTCTAATGTATAATTCCTAGGAACGGGTAAAGTGAAATGGTTTGATTGTGGTAAACCCTGTTTAGAGAATGAAATGTCAACCTCTATACTTAAAATAATGTCATACTGAGTAGAGACGCCTTTTACCATGAAGTAGTAACTCAGTTTTTTCACTAAAAGATCCAATCCTCTGATAATTTAATGGAACTGAAACTGGGGATAATTGGTCATACAGTTTTGAACTAATAACTTTCATCATGTAATTAATATTACACTGTTTAAATCTAACTATCAGCAAGGGTTTTCTACAGGACAATCATTGAGTATCATTCATTTTATCCATATTAATTTTACTGTTTCTTTGTAAATATCTGATCCTACAAAAGACTATCAAGTGTATCACTACTTTCTAAAAATATATATTCAGATGAAACAAATTAAGTATTACTTATACCATAATATCTAGCCCTCTTTCCGTTCTTTCTTACTGTTCCCTCCTCAAACTCCAGAGGAAATACTACATTGAATTTAATGTTGATAATTTTATTCCATTCCATTAAAACTTTACTTCTTAAATATATACTTTATATATGTATATATAAAATCTTAGAGCTTTACCTCATATGTATAAAATCCTTATTGTTTATATTTGCTATTTTTAAATATTCTGTAGTACCGTATGTGTTCTTTATGATTTACTCATTGTTACATTTTTTTGTGATTGATCCATGTAAATGTGTGTTAGATTTAACTTTCATTGATATCTAGTACACTAAAGCATAAACATTTTCTTCAAATGAATATGTGGATTCGATCTTTATTGTTGTTATTGTTACGATGACCAATGCTACTAGGAATATTATAGGACAGGTATACTGGCACGCATGTGAAAAATTTTGATATATGCCTTAAAGTAAACTCACGGAGTTATTTTGTATGCATATATCTACTTTTACTATTTAAGGCCGATGTATTTTCCAAAATAACTATACCAATTTATACTCAACACAACAGTGGATGAGTCTGAGAATTTCTCCCTATTTTTTCTACATGAGGATTGATTCACCACTATCTACAGATGTTCACCACTACCTATTAAATTTCCAAGAAAATAAAATTTCCCCTTTCAGAGGTTTGGAGGAGGTGACATTTCTGTTTGGCTTTGACCAGGAGACATGAGACTGTGGGAACTAGAGCAGAAGAAGATCACAGTTGGAAGAAAATCATAGTGGAAGTAAGGAAATTACAAACAGCATTGGGAGAAAAACTGTTTTAAAAAATTGAGTATCTGAAAGACCCTATTATATATAGCAAGGTTATAGGACCGGTCATTTCCTTCTTCCCAATTTTAAAACCATAAAACTATTTATTGGTTGTATTTTCTTCTTTTGTAAAAATGCAAGTACTGTGTATAATTTTGTAGCTTAGTTACATTACTGGTTTTATAATTATAAAGGCTATAATAAAGGATACAGAAGGACCAGTGCATAGTGCAAGAGGTAGGGAAGGGCTCCAAGAGGCACGACCCCACCTTCTGTCCTCCTGGAACCTCCTCTTGTTGGGCTGAAGGGAGCCTCTAAACTCTGCCTTTCCCTTTTGATGTTGTTGTTTTGTTTTGGGGGTGGGTGGTGGGGATAAAACCCACAATCCTTTAGGGCTTTTTATGGAGAGTTCATTGGGTGATTGAAATATTGGACAGCTATATTGAAATGTGATTGGACAAAAAGGGTTTGATCTAATGCTAATAGACTTAACGAGCCGGGACACCCACCAAGAATTTGTGCAGATTCTTACTGGTGTCTCTGTGTAGCATTTTTCCACCCAGATAGGATATAGAGCAAGATGCTTTCTAAAATTGGGCCCTCATAATCCTGTCGGGTGGGCAGGTCAGAGAATTTCTTTATGGCCAGTATTAAGGCAGAAAGGTGGGGAAGATTTGAGTGTCCATGATCCAAATCGGGGAGAGTAATTCTAGATTCTGTGGACTAACTTAGAAATGAAATTATGAGTCAGTAAACCAAGGAGGAGAACCAATGTACATATACATCCAAATTGTGTGTGTGTGTGTGTGTGTGTGTGTGTGTGTGTGTGTACACCACTGACTTCTTAGAATGTCTTTTGATGAACAGAGAATTTCAATTTTCATATGGAACAATTTATAAATATTTTACTTGATGCTTGAACATTTTGCATTCTAAGAAGATCAATTCCATACTTTCACTTCAAAAAAGATATTATTCTTTATTGCTTTCTAATTTTTAAAAAAAATCCTTTGAAGTTTATATTTACAATTCCCTTTGAACTATTCGTTCAAATATTTAACGTATAGTGAGGGAATATTGCATTTTTTTTTCCAAATGCATAGTTGTCTTGGGCTGCTTGGACTGTTATAACATTAACTGTGTGGTTTAACAGAACAGAAATTTGTTTTCAGAGTTTAGGAGGCTGAGAAGCCTGAGATCAAGGTGTCAGCTGACATTGTTTCCTGGTCACCCTTATCTATAGGTTCCATCTCCAGGTTCCATCTCATTGGGGTATAGGGCTCAACACATGAATTTGGGGGAACGTGAATCTTCAGGCCTAAGCAGTAAACAATTATTCATGAAATATTATTATTATTACTAATTAATTATTACATAGTTATTTGTTCTATTTAGCTGTAATATCCATACTGTTATAAATAAATATTGTGTATATATACATATATACATTAAATTTTCTGATCTATCCTCAGTGTATATCTGTAATAAATCACAATGGCTTAGTCATGAATTTCTAATAAGATCTGATACTAAATGGGACAGGTTCTTTCAGCTTATTTTTTTTTTTTACCTAAAATCGTATGTTCTTCTTGCCTTACAATTTTTACTTTACATTTTTAAAAGTTGCACTTAAAGGTAACAGTAAAACAACCACTTGTGATTTTAATTGGGATCTTACTGAATCCATAGATCATCTGGGAGAATAAAATCTTATAAAAATTCTATCTTTAAAATAATGATTTTTTTATCAAAGTACAAAACTTTAATTTGTAAATGCATTTTTATCATGTATCAATAAAATTTGATAATGCTCCCATAAAGGCCTTGTTCGTATTTTATTTCTGGCTACTTTGCAAGTTTTGTTGTGATTGCAAAAAGCTATCCTTCTCAAAATGTAGAAATGTATTGCTGGTATTTAAAAATACATTTTGTAGTTGGGCGTGGTGGTGCACACTTGTAATCCCAGTACTTGGGATGCTGAGACAGGAGGATCGCAGGTTCACAGCCAGCCTCAGCTACTTAGTGAGGCCCTCGGCAACTTAGTGAGACCTTGTTTCAAAATAAAGAATAAAATTAGGGCTGAGGGTGTAGCTCAGAGGTAGAATGCCCCTGGGTTCAATCCCCAGTACTGCAAAAAAAAAAACAAATAAAAATAAAAATAAATTAAAAAAAAAAAA
>PVJS01037243.1:0-11636 GCA_004027185.1 Glis glis
CCCCGGTACCGAAAAAAAAAAAAAAAGAACCATCAGCCTGCAACCTACTGCTGGGAGCTACTGGCAAAAATAGCTTGACTGACAATGAGTTACAGGGCAAGCCCCCCGCCATGGCTGCTGTGGGAGCTTCTCTAGGCAAGAATACTCCCACATAACCAGCTATGGACAGAGGACAACCCAACAAGCCCTTTTGCCCCTCCTCGGGTTTCTCATACTAGATAGAAAAATTGTGGTATGGAGAGCTAGGTGCAGTGGTATATACCTGTAATCCCAGTGACTCAAGAGGCTGAGGCAGGAGGATTGCATGTTTGAGGCGAGCCTGGGAAACTTACAGCCTGTCGCGAAACAAGGGTTGAGAATGTAGCCGAGTGCTAGAGCGCCCCTGGTTCAATCTGCAGTGTACACACACACACACACAAAGCTGAAGGGGGGTGGTTTCTTTGGCAGGGTTGGGTAGAGGATGGGGCCTTTTGACTCCACTGTTATTTCCTTCAAGTCTATCCCACAGCTTTGCAGGGAAGTAGCATCGCGGCAAGAAATGACTGGGCTATTTCCACCAGCCTGGCACTAGGGGGCCCTAAAACACAGTCTTTCTCCAAAGGGGGCAGCTACACTTGTCTACACCAGTAGGGGTAGCCGGCCCTCCAATGCCACCAGCTAAAAGCCTCTATCATTAATCCAGACACGGCTGGGGGCCAGGTCCTGCCACATACTTCAAAACAGACCATGGGTGATTTCCAAGGGCCTCAAGTACTGCTGTCAAGTGGGGCTGGGGCATTCCTACCGCGCCGTATGCTTTTGGGCATTTCAACCCTACATAGCCACTGCTTTGTGTCACCTGACAACCACATTAGGAGTGGCTGACTGTGAAGACCAACCCCAAATTGTTTATCCTGTGTCCACAGTGAGCACATGGAGAAACACAGCCAGCAACAATGCCAGCTAACAGTGGCTGGGCACTTTACACGCCCAGCTGAACTCTGAGTCCTTTGTGTTGTCTCCTTTAATCCTAAATTACGAATCACAACAAATTTATTAGTCTACTGAGATGCACTGTTTTCTTGAGCTCAGGAGACTCTAGAACTTAGGAGCATTTTTCAACATGCCTCAGCTGGGGTAGTCATGAGGAAACCACGGATCTCTTGAAGGTGAGGTAAACTGTTCTCAGTCTCTTCTTGGTCCTGTATCACAGACAACTCTCATAAGCCTGCAGGCCAGCCTAGTGCTGTGTGTGCCTGTCAGAAGACGTGCTCAGCATGCCACAGGTCAGTCTGGCTCTACCTGCATCTGGTCCTACCCCACTCTGCTTCGCAGCCCTAGCCAAATTTACATCCTTCTACTTCGGGACAATTACAGCCCTCACTGATCACTTATCCTAGAACACTTACCATCTGTTCTCCAAAGCCTGCAGCTTACATTAGTTACAAGGTTGTTTGGTGAGCACTTGATTTCAAGCCAACCTCGTTTTTAAGATTCCCCACCCACAGCAGCTTCCCAGAGCCCAGTACCTCCAGCTCCACCAAGTATTATATGACCACAGGCCTGAAGAGATCCTTAATGACTTCAAAATGATTGATTATGCCTAAACAAGTTGTAAGAATGTCTTAGATATTACCTCACCAAACAGGAAATATGGTAGGTGTTAGGGAATCAACAAATTCAAAATAAGTGTCAAAAGGTTGCAAAAATTTAAGCTTATAATAGCTAATAAGGGAAGATGGTCTCTTCTATGGTAGAAAAAACATTTTACACCCACCTTCCCCAACAACTCAAAAAAACTTAAAATTCTTCCAACTCAAGTCACAAGAACCTTCTTTAGCATTACATAAAAAAAACTTTGCAAAACTCTGGTCCCATTTAAGATGCATGTTTTTATTGAAGTTAAAAAAACTGTAACCAGACAGAAAGGATAAAGTAGATAGGAATGTTATAATCTGACTATATAATATTCTCTCATTCTTGGTGGATCACTAAAATATAACAGGATTGTTCTCTATGCTAATTTTAAGGTTGTCCAGTTAAACCATTATTTGGTATCCTTTCAACAGGTTAACCTCTTAACTATTTAGAGTTTCTTCTCAGAAACATTCATATATTATACAGGAAACATTCATAGTTTTATTTGAGAAACATTCATATTTATACAGGATGTACAAATTTTGGGACAAGACAATTAAAAAAACACAATTATAGCCGCAACACTATCCTAGCTGCATTGTGGTGATTATGTTGTTTAATTAGCTGTCCATCATATACAACTGGATTTTAATTGTGTTATTTACAGAGGGGCCAAAGCACTCATCTAAAGGTAAAGGCGCTCGGGTTTTAATGTGCACTTTCACAGCCCTATGAACACAACCATTATATACACTGTAAACACCACAGGGCATGAAATCCATTTCCAATCACAAACATCAATCTCACAGGATCAAGCATTCAAGGTCTAAGGTAAGGTGCCTTTTTCTTTTTAGGCATACTTTTCATCCAAGAGTCTTAACTATTTTTTTCATAGAACACTATTCACTTATTTTAAATATGGTGCCAGTGCTGGAAACATTTCTGGAACCTCTGTTTGGGGACTGCCTGCATAGACTGCAGTGAACTCCTCTGAATGTTTTTGATGGTGGCAAGTCGTCATCCTTTGAGGATGGATTTGATGAAGGAAAACACAGTTATTCAGAGCCAAGCTATGGGATACCACCCTGGATCAAATGTTGAGGTGCCATTATAAAACCATGAGACCAGTTTTCTTGTACAGCTGGTAAATTTAGAGTTTAAAAAATGCCTGAGCAGTGGCAGTCCTGATAAAATACAGATTCTCCAACAGTGGTAACAGAGAGGCAACACTCACTTGAACGGTTTATCCAAGTGTTTCTGTGGGGGTTTTTTGTTGTTGTTGCCTCTCACCTGGACTTTAGTATTCCTCTTCAGTTTCAGTCCCTTTCGCTTTCTTGTGGATTGCCCGATTAAAGCTGTGGCAGGCAGGGACCCAGTGATTGTCATGAAGCCCCAGCTTACAGCCGGGAAAGCCCTTCTGAGACCGATGGCAGCACATCCAGTACCCAGGCCCATAGGGCAATGCCTGGCAGTAGGGCTTGGGGTGCCACCGGCACAGGGACACATCCCCTTTCACATATTTTTTCTTGCACTGTTTGCAAGGATCTTCTCTATAGCGTGGGTCTCGAACCCAGCGAGAATCTGCTGGCCTGATGTTGTAGTATTCAATGATAAACTTGAAATAGCAGCAGGTACATTTAAGAGCTACTAAACTCCTAGTGGGAAGTAACCTGAAGATTTTCACCATAATGTGATGGGGTAAAAACGCCATGTACTGCTGAGGCTCCAGAAGCTGCTGGATTTTAAACCTGGTCTCCAGAAAGTCATGAGACACCTGCTTCTTCCAACTGGATGCTTCAAGCACCGGCAATGTGCTTTCCACCACAGAAGTTGGTGGTACAAGTGGTTCAGCTGAAACACCTTTCTCCTCAGATGTGCTGTCACCCTCAGTGGCATCTTCAAGCTGGCTGGCCTCTAAAGACTCTTGTGCTGTGCTTTCATTTAACTGGGAATAGTCTAACTGGTGCTGAGCAGGTGGCAAAAAAAACAACATCCCTGGAAGTGGCTCTTCATGGGAGTTCAAACTAGAAGGCTGGGCTTCCTCTACCTTGGCCACAGTGATGCTGATGCACAAAGATTCTTTTCTTCTCTGATCAGGATTTTGGTTAGTAAGTGACGCTGGCTCTTTACTCATATAATCAATAGCATCTGTGGGCAATTCAGTGGTTTGGGGACACGTGTGAGAAGAAAATGGTAACCCGTCAAGTTCGTCTGCCATTTCCACATCATACCTGTTGCTGTTTTTCACAGCAGTATGCTGACCTGGTTCTAAGTCTGCACAGTCCACATGGAAACTCACACCTGCTGGCAATGAGGGACAGCCCTGAGGAGCATCGTCCCAGGCCCGGTCCCCCTTAGGAGAACAATGGTCAGCTCTTGAGGGGCCACAGTCTACAGAAACAGACTGCACGGGACTCGGCTGAGTGTCAGGTGCCTCCAAGATGCCTTTTTTTGTTTTGCCTTCATCAGCCTGAGTGCCATTTGCAAGCAACACCCTGCCCACATTTCGACGGAAGCTGTTATTCTGTGACAGGCTTCCAGGCTCACGCTGGCCCTGCTGCTTTAGGCACTCAGACTCCAGCCTGGCTACCATGTCAAGGACACGGACTGGTTCACTCTGTGGTTCGCCAACCTCAGGATTTCCCCTTTCTGTGGGTTCTTCACAAGCTCCTGGGGCAGAGAAGGGCTCAGGGACAGGGGGCACACCTCTGGGTTGGCCAGAAAACCTCACAATGGCAGGTGAATTTGTGCAGTTTTTCGCACAGCTAGCCAGCAGAGCACTGGCTCTTTGTTCAAGGAGGGCAACCATCTGTATAACCGACAGAGGCCTCCCGGCATAGACTCCGTCCCCACTGTCACTCACGTAATGCACAGAACAGTGCTCAATGCCACAGGCAAATGGCTCAGGCTGGTAGCACCGGCTGTTGACCTCCCTCATCCTTTCTAACTGTATCTTGGCTTTTTTAAGATCCCCTGATTTTTTCCTTCTTTTAGTAGCTCTCCCATCGATATCCCAGGAGCTTTTTACTTTCATAGATCCTATCCTGTTGCTACACTGGTGGGCTGCAAAGAATGCAATTTTCTCCTTGGTATTTCCAGGTTTCACAACAGCCCAGATATCAAGTGGCCCTTCTCCATCTTCACCCTGGTGGATTGTTGCAGGTGGCACATTCTTTTTAGCTTTAACATTCAAGCTGCTTTCTATGGGACTCTTCCCACTCATGCTGCACAGAACATTTGGAGAAAGGACCCCAAAAGGTTTTCGAGATGATGCTTTGCCAAGAGAGGCTGAAGGAAAGACACCTGGATTCATGTAGCGAACATTGCCTTTTTCATCATTTACAGCCTTCTGGTGGCTCACAGGCGTTCTCAGAGTGTCCCGGCTGACTTCCAGAGGGCGCTCTTTCTTCTGGAGTTTCCAATATGGCTTTAGGTGCATAACAGAGGCCCTATAGGAGAGAAAAACAATTGATTTACAACAAATTTTCTAAGAAAATTATTTCCTTTAACTTAAGCTTATTTATTTTTTGTGGTACTGGGGATTGAACCCAGGGACATTCTACCTCTGAGCTACACACCCAGCCTGATTTTTTATTCTTTTTTCCTTTATTTTTTTGCGGTACCAGGGATTGAACCCAGGGGCAATTCTACCTCCGGGCTACACCCCTAGTCCTATTTTTTATTCTTTATTTTGAAACAGAGTCTCACTAAGTTGCAGAGGGCCTCACTAAGTAGCTGAGGCTAGCTGTGAACCTGAGATCCTCCTGTCTCAGCCTCCCAAGTACTGGAATTACAAGCGTGCACCACCACGCCAGGCTAACTTAAGCTTAGATGGTTTTAGCAAGTAAGAGAAACATTCTATCAGTTTACTAAATCTTTACCAACACTCATTTTAGCTAATTTTTAATGTATAGTTCAAGTATAACAAAAGCAAAATAACTATACTTTTCATGGTGTATTAGTCAGAAAATAAATTGGTTTTGACTGACGAGTTTCAGAAACTGACATTAGTTAACATTCTATACATAAAATTAATCCTTTAAAGTTGAACTTAATGAAAACACTTAGAATTAGGCATAGAACAGAAGAAAGGAAAGTATAAAAAGAACTCCAACACCTACTAGAATTTTAAATACCATCTTTCTAGGTCATCACAAATTAACATTTTATTGGTTACATAATATCAAAATTAATATATTGCTTTCTAAACTATTCCCACATTGTTGACTATTTAGATGTCTACCACTTTTATTTGCTTGTGTACTTTTTTGTCCATCTAATAGGCTTGATTTCCTAAATAAGCCATTTGTATAAGTACTTTATCAAATTTCCTACAAATATTTTAAATCAAATATAGAATCTGTAATTTATATTAATCCTAAAAACTATCTGAACTAGTTTAGAAAAACTGTCTTGTTTTGTTCCCTAGCCAGGGTTAGAGACTGGAGTCATTTCAGAAATAGAAACGCCGGGCGTGGTGGCGCACACTTGTAATCCCAGTACTTGGGAGGCTGAGACAGGAGGATCACAAGTTCGAAGACAGCCTCAGCAACTTGTGAGGCCCTCCGCAACTTAGTGAGACCCTGTTTCTAAATAAAATATAAAACTGGGCCGGGAGTGTAGCTCGGAGGTAGAAGGCCCCTGAGTTCAATCCCCGTTCCACAAAAAAAAAAAAAAGAAATAGACAGAAATGTGATTACATTGAACAAAGACCTGCATTCTAGGCCCTGCCGTATCACTGATTAGCTAGACAGGGTGCTTTTACCTTGGGCAAGTCACTTCCTTTCTGGGTCTAAGCTGAAATGTTAACAGAGGAGTTGAAATACTAAATAATCTAATGATCATGTCAAGCCTACTGCTACACCAGCACTATAGATTGAGGAAAGAATGTTTTATAAGGATACCTGGTCTCCTATGAAATAAACATATTGACCAAAATAAAGATCTGCAGCCACAGATCTGAGAGTGAGGCCACAGCACCTGAAGTTAGTCTAAGCATAGGAATTTTCACCTACTCTGGCTCACCAGGATACAATCTTGGACATACATCTTGGGTGACTCGGCATACTCCTTCCCATTTGCTCCACAACATTGAGTGCTACAAGATGGCAGTCTTTATGTAACTGCTTTCAGGTATCAGCGTGGACCAAAAAGTAAGAAAGTGATTGTCTGGTTCAAGTTCATTTCAATTTGTAATTCCCAGAGTCCAACTGCAGCTAAAAAAGGAAACATGGATATGGCTATCTTCCACCCAGGTTAAAACAAACCTTGCATTGAAAGCACATGCTATGTCTTTTTAAAGATATCCCTGAAATAGATCTTTATTTTATTTTATTTTTGCGGAACGGGGGATTAAACTCAGGGGCGTTCTACCTCCGCGCTACACCCCCGGCCCTATTTTTTATACTTTATTTTGAAACCGGGTCTTACGAAGTTGTGGAGGGCCTCACTAAGTAGAGAGAGGGCAAGAGAGAGAGAGAGAGAGAGAGAGAGAGAGAGAGAGAGAGAGCGCGCTGAGGCTGGCCACGAACCCGGATCCTCCGGTCTCCGCCTCCCAAAGTACTGGGATTACAAGCGTGCGCCACCACGCCCGGCTCCTGAAATAGATCTTACAATCAGGATCTTTCTGATCTCTGGCAATTTATATCCTAGCCATCTGTTGAGATCTGCCTCTCTGCATTACAGCATTTTTAATAGCTTTCTATCATATTCTATGATTTTTTCCAAAAAGAACCACTCAATTCTTTAAGAACAAGATGATATATAAATGAATAAAAGAGGCACATCGAGTGCTGTCTCTCTGTGCCAACTATTTTCTGGTTTTTCATATCCCTTCAACCACTCTAAGTGAAATGAAAGAAATGGAGGTTGTTGAGAAAAAAAAAAAAATTCTCACATAATGATCTTATTGCAGAGTATCTATGAATAAATTTAAACTTTAGCAATATGTGTGTTATTTTGCATTGCACAATATGTTCTCTTCACCTTCCTCCCCCCCATATTATTTTAGGCGCTATTATTGACAGATAGGGACATTAAGAAACTAATGTAATTAGGGAAAACTTTTGCTTGCGCTTAACCTATAAAGTCAACTCAATTGACAACCACTTGTATATAAGGTTTTAGCAAGATGAAAACAGGATGGGATCCCAGGGAAGGAAATGAGGAAAGCAAAGGTATAACAGGGAAGGAGAAAAGCCAGTAAGGATACATAATCCAGGTGACTGTTGGAAAGTGGGAATTCAGTAGGTTCCTGAAGGAGGCACAATATTTAGGTGTTGCTTGCATCCTCTGCTGGTTAAAGGTTGCCTAGGGTTAACCTCTCTCCTTCACTTGCTAGGCTTGAAGGCCTTAAGGCAGAAAGGTGATGGCAAGACTTGGAAAAACTGCAAAAATCTACATTTTCGTTGAAATCAGTGGTGAACCAAGAGGATATGGATGTGGGGCACCAGAGGCATCTGCTGCAAAAATCCATAAAACAGCCGGTGTGGTGGCGCATGTTTGTAATCCCAGTACTTGGAAGGCTGAGACAAGAGGATCACAGGTTTGAAACCAGCCTCAGCAACTTAGTGAGGCTCTTAGCAACTTAGTGAGACCCTGTTTCCAAATAAGAAATAAAATAGATCTGGGGGTATAGCCCAGAAGTAGAAGGCCCCTGGGTTCCATCCACAGTACCACAAAAAAAAAAAAATCCATAAAACAAAAACTTTAAGTTGGGTGTTGTGATGCACGCTTGTAATCCTAATACTTGGGAGGCTGAGACAGGAGGATCGCAGATTTGTAGCCAGCCTCAGCAACTTGTGAGGCCCTCTGCAACTTAGTGAGACCCTATTTCAAAATGAAGAATAAAATGGGGCTGGGAGTATAATAGCTCAGAGGTAGAATTCCCCTGGGTCCAATCCCCAGTACCACAAAAACAAAAAACTTTATTATTTTGGTACTGGAGATTAAACTCAAGGGCATTCTACCTCTGAACTATACCCCCAGCCATTTTTATTTTTCAATTTTTTATTTTTATGGTACCGGTGATTGAACCAGGGGCATTCTACCTCTGAGCTATACCCCCAGTCATTTTTAAACAGGGTCTCACTAAGTTGCTGAGGGACTAGCTAAATTGTTGAGGCTGGCCTCAAACCTGTGGGTCTCAGCCTCTCAAGTACTGGGATTATAGGCATGTGCCACCACACCCAGATAAAATAAAAACTTTAAATCTTCAAGACTATACCAGATAGTGGCAACTTCCCCATCTCCATCCTAGTCCCCACCCACATCAGACAAACACTGTAGAAAGTTCCAGTTAGGTTTCCATGGTTGCCAATCTCTTCATCACAACTGTATTTTTAAAATTCACCCATAAGCCAGGCGTGGTAGCACACGCTTGTTATCCCAATACTTGGGAGGCTGAGACAGGAGGATCGCAGGTTTGCGGCCAGTCTCAGCTATACTTAGTGAGGCCTTCTGCAACTTAGCGAGACCCTGTATCAAAATAAAGAATAAAAAATAGGGCTGGGGGTGTAGTTCAGAAGTAGAGTGCCCCTGGGTTCAATCCCCAGTACCACAATAAATAAATAAATAAATAAATAAATAAATAAATAAATAAATTTCACCCATAATAAAATCCCACTCTCTTGCAATTTAAATAAAATGCAGGTTTATTGCACCTATTCGTAAGTGTTCCCTAGACTCTCAGAAAGCTCCGTGTTACCAAAAAAAAAAAAAAAAATTCCTGACCCCTGGCCCACTGAATCAGGGATTGAGACCAACATCTGTTTTTAACCTTAGAGTGAAGCCAGAAGGGACTCTGACAGTCATGTGTTAGTAGAGTGTCAGTGGGACTCTGGATTTGGGCTGGGTGCTGGGCTACTATAAGGTGGAACTACCCAACAAGAAACCAAGCAGACAGTCCATGCTGACATATCTGTTCTAAGGGCTGGGTAAAGAAAGACCTATTTTCTTACTTATTATTCTCTTTAAACTAGTTAATGCCTTTTTATTGACAAAGTCCCTCTTCAACTCCAACTTCTATTTCTTCAACATAGTCTTCCCAGCTCTTTTCTTCCCCAGCCCTTAGAAATCATGTTCCTCAAGGGTCAGTGTTTCTACACCATGGCTCCTTTTAGGCTGTATATCTAAGTGATCTCTTCTAGTTTTAACTCCCACATGCTGATGACTCCCCTTCCCACATTTCCAGTGGCACACTCTCCCAAACTTCATATCCTACTCTGTTAGATTCTCCTGGATGTCAGTAAGAACCTCAAAACCTACTAGTTGACGACAGCCTCAAGTACCATTAAGTCAGAAACTTGAGTCACTTAGATTCCTCCTCCCTCACCCCCACATCCAATCACCAAGTCACTAAATGTGCCCTCCTCTTAATCTCTAGCCTAACTGCCAGACCTTAAGCAGCCACCTTATCTCTGTTAAACTACTGCTAGCTCAGGAAAGCCTACCCTCTATCAATGCAAGGCAAGGTGCTGGGGTCCACCCCATCCAACCTATCAGCTTCACTCCTGCTCTTCCCTACCATACTTCTCACTTTGGAAGCTTGTTCACAGAACCATTACCACAGGATCAGGTAGTGAAGGCCAATCATATCACTAAGATACAATTTTAAAACAACTAGGTCCATAAAACCTAATAGCCTCCAATAATCTCTACCTTACAAATGTTCATTTCCTTCTAGCCACTTACTGTCAGAAATATACTAACCACTCTGGGCTGTATACTTCTGCTACACTTATGAATAACATGTAGTTGCTGCTTTACTGAGACAGAAAAGTAAACAATTACAACATAATGTGATGTGTGTCTTTAGAGGTAGTGCAAGTGCTATGTGAGTCCATGGCGGGAAAGGGAGGAGAGAGAAGTAAGAGTGTGCATACAGAGGATAAGTGGGCCACCAGCACCAAGCTCAGTCTTGAGGGTGTAGGAACAGGTCTGAGAAGCCCTGACTTTCTAAGCTAAACCCTGAAGGAAGATATACAAAGTCCTAAGAGGATTAAAATAGCTGTGTTTGGGAAACTCAGGCAGGTGAGAAACAAGTAACAGTAAGAGCTATGGTGCTAAGAATGGAGAGATGGCAGGTAAACAAGCAAGATTTTAACTATTCATTGAAATTGGAGGATGAAGGCGAGGCATCAAGGATGGATCTTTATCTTATGGCTTCAGCAATTTCAAGAAGTGTGATTCCTCCAAGTGGATGGAGGCAAGGTGACTGACCAGATTTGAAGCAAGGGAGGCAGAAGTAAGTTCAACTTCTCAGAAACACTGGGCTTGAGTGCCTGCAAAACAAGAGATACTCAGTAGGCAGACTCAGTAGGTTAAGAAAAACAGCCGGCTGTGAGAGAGTCTATGTACCTGTCACCTTGAATTCTTTCCAGGAATATGGTGAGCTTAACAATGAATTAATTAAAATGTGAACAACTTCACTCCAATGATGGCCAAAATCTTGCCTTCAATAATTCCAGTATTCCTTGTAGTCTCATGTCTAATTTCAGCTCAAAAAAGTTGGGAAGATTCTCACCTAAAGATAGCGTACAACCCCCAAATGAAGCCACATGAGATAAGTGAACTTTGTGTTTAAAAAAAGATGTGTATGATAACTGCCAAAACTTAAAGGGTCATAGTAACTTTTACATGTACAGAGGTAAATGTGATGGATGAGGAATCAAATGGCAGTATCTGGTTTGTATAGGGAAAGGCCTGAAATTTTAGTTCAACAGGAAGCCTAGTTTCTAACTTGTCTTAGTCTTTAGCTCTTTTAAAACAGGTTAGAAGATACAGCATTTTCTGCTTCAGTGAAGGCACAGGAATGCTAATTCCAAAACAAAGTCATTTATTAACATAATAAAAGCCATTCTTCATTTATAGAAGTCAGAAAAATAAAAATAAAAAATATGCAGTAAGTAAATTCATCATTTGCTTTTTAAAAATTGTAACACCTTATAACAGCCTTCTTCATTGGACCACTACACAAATTAGCAACTCCAGCAACATACTTCTGTTTATATAAAATGAAT
>PVJS01037244.1:0-20021 GCA_004027185.1 Glis glis
TAGGAATGTCCAGGATGGGAGGGGGTCTTCTAAACCCAGGTGTGCTTGACACCGATTGGCTGTTTCTAGGGGTTGCTAGGGACAAGATCAGATTAGCATACTTGATGGTTTCTACAGGGTATGGGGCAACAGGCTATAGGAACTTAACTTCTAGAAAACAGATACTTAGGCCTATCCTACTTAAAGCTTTAACTAAAGCTTGTCATGGCTTCACTTTGGTTCTTCAATCTCAGAGGTAGAATGTCCCTGGGTTCAATCCCCGGTGGGATTGAACAAAAAAAAAAAAAAAGAAAGAAAGAAAGAAAGAAAGAAAGAAAGAAAGAATAATAAAAAATAGTGATGGGGGTGTAGCTCAGAGGTAGAATGCCCCTAGACTCAATCCCCAGTACTGCAAAAAAAAAAAAAAAATACAGCCCTGAAATGCAGGAAAGCTAATGCCTGGGGGCCACGGGGTTGATCAAAGAGACATCAAGAATAAATGGCGGCCCCTGTCCCCCCAGCGGGCTGTCCCAAGAGGCAGCGGCTCCAGGGGCTCTGTGGAATCCTGCAGGAGCAGCTGTGCTTTGTCCCAAGGCTGTGGCCTGCGCAGTAATACGCCGCTGTTGGCTTCCCTTTCCCCTGCTCACTTCTCTTTGCTCTCCTCGGATTCACCTTCCAATCAGGCGCCACCAAGAGGCCTGGCGTTTGCTGGAGAGAGAGCTAAGCAGACCGGATGAGCAGTGGTCCTTCCCTAGGGCCAAGTTTTAAGCACACTCTTTCAGTCAGGGTTTTGGGGGATGGCCAGCATGGGACTGGTTCAAACTTCATCTGTCTGCCTGTGTGTTTAATTGGTGTGTGTGTGTGTTGTTGTTTTTGTGTGTGTGTTTGCTTAGTTTTTTTTTTATTTTTCAGTCCCCCGGGCAATGTGAATTCCAACACTCAGGAACACAGGGTTGAGGTTGGGAGTTTCTGGGGAGACATTTCTTCTTCTCCCTGGAGCTGAGGCCAATCCAGGCGTCTTCACGCAACGTCCCCTCTGTGCGCGGGTAGGGTTCTTTGAGATGCGTTGAGAGGGATGACCTCCGGGGTACTGGCTCTGTGTGGACTTCAGATAGAATGCTGAGAAGTCCTTCCCAGCCCAGATCAGGGGGGTCTCCATCCTCCACATCGCCGGCTCCAGACCCATGAAGATCAGGCTCCCGGGCCAGGGACCACAGAGGCTCCAGCGTCCCCTGACTTCTCTGGAATCTGAGGATTTCTCTTACCTTCCTTCTAAATCAACCATTTATGTAGAAAGTGTGTGTGTGTGTGTGTGTGTGTGTGTGTGGTAGTGGGGATGGAACCCAGGGGCATTCTACCTCTGAGCTACACCCCCAGCCCTATTTTATCTTTTTTTTATTTTGAAACAGGGTCTCACTAACGTGTGGAGGGCCTCACTAAGTTGCTGAGGCTGGCTGCGAACCTGCGATCCTCCTGTCTCAGCCTCCCAAGTACTGGGATTATAGGCATACGCCACCATGCCCAGCTAAAAACATATTTTGGACCCTCTAAGATATTCTTATTGTCTACATTACCTGGAAATTGCTTCTTTTCGCTTTTATTTTTTCTCTCTCCCTCTATCTTTCTTTAAGTCACGGTCTTCTATTCCTCCTAGAATATGACGTGTGTCTCTCAAAGACTTCCCGACAGAACCCCTGGAATTCAAAGTTCTACACCCCAATTTAGTGTTTCTTGGGGTGTGCCTATAAGAGAATCTTATGAATCTTCTAGAACTGGGTAATCTGGCAAACAGAGGGTTAACACCTGGCCATACAGAGCTGGAGGGGCTCCAGGGAAGGGTACAGACACTCTCATGGTACAGAGTGGGAAACTGAGGCACGACATGTTAGAGATCAGTACCCCAGCCAGCCTGGACCTGCTTCCCACACACAGTTGTGGGAAGAGATCCAAGAGCTTAAAGAATGTCACAACAAAGCATTCTTCACATAGCCGTCGAGGTCCACCCTCGTCAACATGTGTGCAGCTCTTATTCACGACAAAGAGAAAACACGCACGACGTACAGTGGGTCTCTTCCCAGGGGTACCGCTCTCTGAGAAACGTGCCGTGACGTGAGTTTGTCGTCATGTTGACATCATCGAGTGTACTTACCCAGACTAAGACGGCTACTAGGTCTTACACTGCTGTGTACGCGGTCCCCCATTGGCCGAAACATGGGCCGGGCCCGGCTGTATTTACTCAAAGGGGAACCCCTCATGAAGTCACCCATCGAGACCCCGTGTGTCCTGTTGTTCAGAGTCGACTCCCCCTAAGTGAGTGGACGGAGTTAACATAATGGAGGCCGGGGTGGGAGCAGGTGCTGACCCAGAAGGGGAGGCTCAGCAGTCCTGTGAAGCCACTGAGCGCCCGCTGTCCTGAGCACCCGTTGTCCTCGGCAGAAGGGAGTTTCCCAAGGTCCTTCTGACTTCCCCCAGCCCAGCTGTGACCCGAGTGGGTCCCCTATGTGAAAAGCTGGATTTAAGGAATTTTAAAAACTGTTCAAGCAATTTTCTCATCCAGAGAATCCAGTGGTAAATCCAGACATCGCAGGACCCCATCTTGGCCCCTGGTCTGGTTGCCTCACCCCAAACATGAACTGGCCCCATGGAAGTTCCCAGAACCCCAGGGAGCCTGCCCGGTGCACCTCAGAGACTCAGGTGCCCTCCCCACCAAACCCGCTGACCTTTCCACTTCCCTGTGCCCTGGACGGACCTCGGCCTCCCTCAGTCCCCAGCAGACCCCTGTCTACTCTGTCACATTACCATCTCCACTGCCTTTGGTCAGCTTGAGGAGGCACCTGTCACTCGGTGAGTTGCTGTCACCTCTGTGTGTATATGTGCCCCAGGCAGAGGCTGAGGAAAGAAGGACCTCTAGCACCTGCTCTCTGGGTTATGAGAGGCCCGCACACACGCACCTGAGTGAGACGACGTGGCCGGGAGAAGACGTGGCCGGGAGAAGACGTGGCCGGGAGAGCCATACAGGGTGTCAAAGTGGGTCCCAGTCCCTGCCCGTCCTCTGGCAGACTGAGGCCTGAACCGAGTCAGTAGAGCGTGGTTAAGAAAGAGCTTGGGTGGGTCCATATTTCAGCGCAGCTCCACCTCGGAGCTGTGTTCATCTTGGAAAAGATGCCCTGCCCTCTGGTCCTCTGGTCTCATCTGCAGAATGGGGACAGTCCCAGTGTTGTTGAAGGATGAAACAAGAGAAGCTGAGAGCACTTGGCGCAGAGCCTGGCATGCGGTAAGCAGTGTATAAATAGTGGTTATCGCCGGGCTTGACCTGTTATTATCTCTGGATCTCTGAATTCTTGGAGACTCTCCTACCCAAAAAACCTGCTTTATAGGGTTCTGTGTGGTTTTAAGAGAGATGATGAATGCAAAAATACCTTGTAAAACTGGGAAGCCCTTTATAATTATATCATCAGGAATGACTCTTCAGTCTCTGGCCCAGTTGATGGCCCGACTTCAGAAAGTCATTACAAATGCAGAACTGGTGTGTGTGTGGGGGGGCAGTCACCCCATCCCTGGACTGAGTCTAAAAGCCCAGCACCAAGCCAGGCATGGTGGCGCATGCTTGTCATCCCAGTACTTGAGAGGCTGAGACAGGAGGATCACAGGTTCGAAGCCAGCCTCAGCAACTTAGTGAGGCTCTTCGCAACTTAGCGAGACCCTATTTCCAAATAAAAAATAAAATAGGGCTGGGTTGTATCCCAGAGGTAGAAGGCCCCTGAGTTCCATCCCCAGTACCACACACACGCAGAAAAAGCCCAGCATCAGCACTCCCTTTGTGGGTAGAGTGTGACGTTGTCTCTAATTTCTCCTCCCTAGCACTTAGCTTGCAGGCCGATGGGTCGAGGGTCAAGGGAATCCCTGACCACCCTGTGCACAGGGCTTGATATAGGTGCTCAGTCCCTAGCACTAGTTTTTTTTAAATATATTTTTATCGGTGCATTGTAATTATACATCCTAATGAAGTTCAGAGTGATAGAAACATACCCGTACGCAGCACTTGGTATGTTTACCCCGGACCCCACCCTGCTCCCTCCCCCTCCCCGTACATGGTATTGAGATCGGTACTGATAACTTCATATATGTACGTAGCATGGTTTGAACAGTTTCCTTCATCCAGTGTCCCTGTACCCTCCCCCTCCCTCCCCAAGTCCCCTTCCTCTATTCTACTGGCTATTTCTTCTCATTTATCTGAAGTCTGTGTGTGTGTGTGTGTGTGTGTGTGTGTGTGTGTGTTACTAGGGATTGAACCCAGGGGCATTCTACCCCTGAGCTACACCCCCAGTTCTATTTTATTTTTAGTTTGAAACAGGGTCTCACTAGGTTGATGAGAGTCTCACTAGTTGCTGAGGCCATCCTCGAACCTGTGTCCCTTCTGTCTCAGCCTCCCAAGTACTGGGATTATAAGCATGCGCCACCACGCCCGGCTCTGAAGTCTTTTTTTGTTTCCCAATTTCTCTCTAGCTTCCACACTTGAGAGAACACATAGGACCCTTCATTTTATGAGTCTGTCTAATCTCCCTTAACATAATGGTCTCTAGCTCCATCCATTTTCCTGCAAATGACATCATTTTGTTCTTTATGGCCGGGTAAAATTCCAACGTGTGCATACACAAGTTTCATAATCATCCATCTGTTGGCGGACACCTACGCTGGTGCCATAATTTGGCTAGAGTGAATTCGCACCTGTGCTGGTTGCTCCAGAGAGCACCTGTTTCCCTCACCTGTCCCAGCCCCCGCCTGGGGCAGCAGTTCACCTGACAGCCACAAGGGGGAGCCCAAGGCTTCCTTGTAGGAAATGTTTCCAGGGACCAACCATCCCGGCCCAGCCCCCTGATCCCCCAGAGGGGGCTGCTTTCCAGAAAACCCATAGAAAATAAAGGCTCTGAACTGAAAAATATCAGGATTAGCATACTATTTTGAAATTTTGATGAGAAATCCCTGGGGCGGAGGAGCAGCTAAAAGTGTCTTAGTAACAAGGACTTAGACTCTTCGCTTTTGATTGCAAATGTCCAATGGGTAGCTAAAAGCAGGATTAAAAACTGGGCATCTCTGTCCCCATTTTGCATCCGTCTCCCTTGCTCTGAGTCACCGTGGAATCCAGGAACAACGGATCTGAGGGCTAGGCATCTTGTGACAGTCCAAATTATCTCCCAATCTCCCAGGCTAGAGCAACTTTCTTCTGTCAACAAGGCTCACCTGCCCAAGCCTGAGATAGCGATGGACCAGACCATGCCTGATCCAGATTGCCTGCTTCGCTGGCTGTGCAGAGCCTCCAGCTATGCAACCCCCCAAGCCTGCCTCCTGCTCCCCTTTCTATAAAACCTCAAAGTTATTCTCAGGGCTGAGCACCTGAATCCACTTGTCTTCCTGGCAGATCTGCACTGATTAAAATTCCTTTCTGTTTGTTTTTGAGGAGGAGTGGCCAGACCTGATTTGTTGGATTCCCAGAGTCAGGCCCCTGCTGGCCTAGGACTCTAGTCATGAGGAGGTAGAAAAAAGTAGGCAGATGGGGCCGAGGGCCACAGAGGGCCACGGTAGAAAAACTTCATTTCCTGAGAGGCAGCAGATGCTAACCAACTTCCAAAACTCCTGAGAAGACCAGACCTCCCACATGTCAAGAGATAATGAGATCAGAAGCCTCCTGAGAGTCGCCAGAGCTTCACAAAACTCCAGTTGTTCCTGCTGATAATCCCAGGAGATTTCCTGGAGAGTCCAGGAAACAGCGTCTGGAACCCCAACCGAGAGAAGGAGACTCAAAGAAGGACACTATGCAAATACACTATGCAAATCCCAGGAAACTGCCTCTGAGACCCCAACTGAAAAAGGACTCAAAGAAGCATATAAACCCCTAGACCAGCCACTGTAGTCGGTTTTCCCACTCCCTTTGGTGTAATTTACAGCACTCGGCTCAGGACTTGAAGGACTGTTGGACATCAAGGCCAACTGAGGCGGAAAAAAATTAAAAATTAGAAATCCCCTGAGTACTACTTTTTTTCCCCCACCTAGGAAAAAGCATGTACATTAACCTTTATGTGTTTCATAGATCAGATAGCCATTTTAATTTCTGCTCTGATTTTTATCTGGAGATAAAACTATTTTGGTGTTCTCCCTGAACCCTCTGACTCATATCTTAGCATCTGTGACCTCAGATTTCTTTATCTCTCTTGCTGATGTAAAAGATTTGGGGACTCTCCTCTCCTTTCGTGGAGTTTCCCACCTCCTGGTGGTTTCAGGGTTGGAGAGGAGACCCCTTCCATGCCAAAGAGTGGGCTTAGCATTTTGGTAAGAGTTCGGGGGGGGGGGATGAGTTAGTTATAAAAGGGTTGGTTAGGTTTTGATCTGGGGGTTTGGATCTGCTGCAGGTCTTCGAGTATACCCCGAAACAGAACCCTTTCATAGAGCCCCGGTGTCTGGGCAGCTGGGTTGGAGTTGATTCTGTCATTTATTAGCATTCTTGACCTTGGGCAAGTTCTGTAACTATCTGGGCTTCTCCTTCCTCATTAACAAAATGGGCACAATAGTGATTGTCATGGGAGACATGCTAACTCTGAGGGGTCCTTGGCTTCCATGATGAATAAGAATTTCAACACGTGCCATCAGAAAAAGGCAAAGGTTTAATTAACTTAAGAAAGGTCGGGATACAAGTTGGGGGTCATCTAAGAAAGGGAGAGCGAGTCTCCCCGCGCACATCCATCCATCCAGGCAAGCAAGAGAGAGTCCGCGTGCCTTCGCAGTTCTTTTATAGGAGGGGGTAGGTAGGGACGCACAGTAGAGGGCAAGACTTCCTCTTAGTCCTTAGTTTCCCTGGCAACAAATAGGCAGTGGGGTCTGACCTTTGTCCTCCTCACCCACCCTACTTACATTAAGCATCTCAGGTGTGGAGGGGAGCCATTGTGATTAAGGGTGTGGACTCATTAAGGCTTCTGCCCAACTGAACACACCCTACAGGGTGGAGTTAGATTATGAACTTTCAAAATTTTAAATCTCTATTTTCCCAATGTCTTCTTTCTGCCTAATATTTCTATCTTTTCTATTCTACCTCATCAGTGATGACCTCTCCTTCTTAGACTCTCCGTGAGGATTAAATGAGACAATGTATGTTATAATTATGTAGAGTACTTCCCTGGAATAGTTAATAAGTTAGCTATGATCATTGTTATTTATTATTATTGTTATTATTATTGTTGTTGTTGTTGTTATTATTTTGTGGTACTAGGGATTGAACCCAGAGGCATTCTACCTTCAAGCTACACCCCTAGCCCTATTTTATTTTCTATTTGGAAACAGGGCCTTGCTAAATTGCTGAGGCTGGCTTTGAATTTGTGATCCTCCTGTCTAAACCTTCCAAGTACTGGGATTACAGGTGTGTGCTGCCATGCCTGGCTTGATCAGTATTATTTTTAAGAACACTGTTGACCCTATTCAAACTGCCTATATGTACAGTTAGAATAAGTGGTACTTTTTTTGTGTGTGTGTGGTACTGGGGATTGAACCCAGGGGCATTCTACCTCCGAGCTCCACCCCCGGCCCTATTTTTTATTCTTTATTTTGAAACAGGGCCTCACTAAGTTGCGAAGGGCCTCACTAAGTAGCTGAGGCTGGCCGCCAACCTGCAATCCTCCTGTCTCAGCCTCCCAAGTACTGGGATGACAAGCGTGCACCACCATGTCCAGCTCGATTATGTGGTACTGAAAATAATGGAACACAGAAAAAACTTGATGGGGTTGGTTTCAGATAGACTGGAATTCAGATCTGAGCTTAGTGACCTCTCTCTCTCTCTCTTCCTTTTGAAAGTTAAATTGTTATCTTCACTGCATTCCATTCCCTTCTTTTTTTTTTTTTTTTTTGCAGTACCGGGGATTGAACGCAGGGGCGTTCTACCTCCACGCTACGCCCCCGGCCCTATTTTTATACTTTATTTTGAAACCGGGTCTCACAAAGTTGCGGAGGGCCTCACTAAGTAGCTCAGGCTGTCCGCGAACCAGGATCCTCCGGTCTCTGCCTCCCAAGTACTGTGATTACAAGCGTGCTACACCATGCCCGGCCATTCCCTTCTTTATGATTCAAGTGGAGCAATGAAACAAAGCCCAGGTAGCCAGCGAGTGAATTTTTCAGAATGTGTGTGGCTTAGCTGAGGTTCACTCTTTTTGCCTAGGGATGTCCAGTTGCCCCAGCACCCCTGGTTGAAAAGCTGAGGACAGGAGTCCCCCGTTTTGCTGGTGTAACTGAGATACGAATTTGGGGACAACAGCAAAAAGAAGATTATACTTAGAAGAGAAGAGCCATTTTTATATATCTAACCTGTTCTCCTTCTGGATTTTTCCCAGATGGGAAAAAGAAGACGGAGGGTCAGCTAGCAGTGAGTGCTTTTCCTGTGGCCGACAGCCTGAGATGTGGGTATGAACCCATTTTCCAAGTGAGGCACAGGTGTATCTGGTCCCAAGGTCTCACAGGTAGCAAGAGGCAGAGCTGGGACTCAAGCCCAGGTGGAGAGCATTCACAGTCAGCATGCTTAATTCCTGTCTTTTCTTTACTGTCTTTCTCCAGTGACTCATTTCTGGTGAAACCTGTGTCCTCTCAGGTCTGTCCCCTACTCTATGTGTCACAGAGAAGTAGGCTGAGATGGAAGTTAGAGGGACACAGCCCGTAACCACACTGCCTGATTAGCAGTCCTACCTCTTATTAGCCATGCGGCCTCAGGAGAGTTACTCGGCCTCCTTCCTTGCCATATTCCTTGCTTAAAAAATACCAGTAATCATAGCGCTGTCGTGTAAGTTAAATACATTGGTATTTGTAAGGCACCCAGAACAAGGCCTGGTGTGGTAAGCGCTGATTAAATCCTTGCTGTTGTGGATTTTCTGTACCACTGGTTCTTCTTCCAGGAAGACTTTCCCCATCATCAACACCATTCCAGATACCTCTCCACAAGTATCCTGTGGCTTAAAGTCCCCCTGACCCACTGCCACATGCAGAGATCTGTGTCCACTTTTTTTTTTTGGTGGTGGTACCAGGGATTGAGCCCAGGGGCATTCTACCTCCGAGCTCTACCCCCAGCCCTATTTTTTATTCTTTGTTTTGAAACAGGTTCTCACTAAGTTGCAGAGGGCCTCACTAGGTAGCTGAGGCTGGCCGCAAACCCGGATCCTCTAGTCTCAGCCTCCCAAGTACTGGGATGACAAGCGTGCACCACCACACCCGGCTGTATGCCCACTTTGAGAGTGTGAAGGAGCAATGTGCTAGGCACGAAGCCGGGCATCTCACAGGTACTTAGAAGATGGCAGTTTTGAGCTGTTAGGGAAGAGGAGAGTTCTCATAAGTGCCCTATGAGGTTGATCCGTCATGATTCCCCCCCTTTTTTTTTTGTGGTACTAAGGATTGAACCCAGGGGCATTCTACCTCTGAGCTACACCCCTGGCCCTATATTTTATACTTTATTTTGAAACCGGGTCTCACGAAGTTGCAGAGGGCCTCACTAAGTAGCTGAGGCTGGCCGCGAACCCGGATCCTCTGGTCTCCACCTCCCAAGTACTGGGATTACAAGTGTGCGCCACCACGCCCGGCCCGTGATTCCCATTTACAAGTGAGGAATGCGAGGGGGAAGGAGAGTCAGTGACGTTCTTAAGGCCACATGGCCAAAACAGGTAGATATTTGAGTCAGTCGGCCTGGACCTAGTGTGTTTCCGGATTCCTGCCCTACACTGGCTCTATGGGGTGGTGGACTGCCAAGAAGTGAGCGCCTGGGAGGAGTAAGAGAGTGATGGCAATAGTTCGAGGGAGATGAGGGTGGGTTCTGGATATATTTTGAAGGTAGAGGCGGCAGAATGTGTTAATGGGTTGGATGTGTGGTGGGAGGGGAAAGAGGTATTAAGGATGAAGTATGGTGTGGGCCTGAGCAACTGAGGGAAGCAGATGTCACACCTATCGAGACAAATCTAGGGTGAGTACTAGCTTTTCAGAAAGTAAGTCACCCTCACCTTCACTCTGAAAGCCTGTTTTCCTCCAAGTCTGAATTCTTCAAAGGTCCAATAAACCTTAGAGTATTATAGGTCCAGCTCATTGGTGTCTATCTACTTGGTTAGCTTACAGAATGCATTTTTAGACTGATCAAAGGTCTGGAGAAAGATACTGTTCAAAGCCCAATAATAAGGGTAGAGTCCAAGTGCTCATCATCAACTACGTAATGTCAGCCTGAAGATTCTGAGAAGAGTCAGACCATCCATCACCTGCTTTGTGCTCTGTGATCAAAGAGTCCAACTCATTAAGCTGACACCACCCCACACACCTGTCATGCTTACCATAGAAAGTTTCCTTTAAAAGAGGAGCCATGCTTCCCCAAAATGCATCTCTCTTTCATTTTGGAGATGGTCTGCATTCTATTTTGAATGTGGTGGGTTTTGTGTTTTGTTTTGTTTTTGGTACTAGGGATTGAACCCAAGGACATTCTAAATCTGAGCTATACTCCCAGCTCCTTTTTTAATTTTTAATTTTGAAGTAGGGTCTTGCTAAGTTGCTGAGGGCCTTGCTAAGTTGTGGAGGCTGGCTTTGAACCCAGAATCCTCCTGTCTTGGCCTCCCAAGTACTGAGATTATAGGCGTGCACCACCATGCCCAGCTTGAATGTGTATTTCTTGCTTTGCTAAATAAACTTCTGCGTATAGCTCTTGGAAATTCTTTTCTAACATGCCTCTGCACCGTGACAGGCACCACCAGCCTATTTCTGGTCCTGAGGCCAAGGGAATGGACCACTGTACCCACTGGGTCAACAGAGAGAGGAGAAGAGGTCCAAAGGCTGAGCCTTGGCTCTCCTGGTACAGGCTGAAGTTGGGTAAGGCAGAGCTGTGTTTGCAACTACTTCTTTGGTGGACATAGTCTTTTTAGTGAAATCAGATGCAAGGCCGGCAGCTGAGAGCGAGGCCGCAGGACTGGCTGTGTGGTGCTTGCCTTGAAGGCAGAGGCCATGCTGACCCGGGGGATGGATAGAGTCGCCAGGCTATGCCACAGCCTGCATTAGGTTTGTCGTCAGAATGCAACGAGGCAGGAGAGTGTGTGTCTCAGCTTGGAGCTGCTGTGTGGGTGCAGCGGGTGGGTTTGGGAGAGCTGAGGTTTGGTTGGGGTGAGTCTGGGGAGAGAGATGGCAGGAAGTGGGAGGCTTCCCAGCACCAGCGTCTCCTCTGCTGTCCGCTCTGTTTTTTCTGATGGTTGGGTTTTCGCCGATGCCTTTCATGTCTCTGTGCTCCTTCTCCATCTCTCCACCCTCCCACCCCATTCACCCCTCTGGGCCTCAGACTTCTTCCTCCTCCTTCTTTTCCCCTTCCGCCTCCTCTTCCTCCTTCAATAGCTCATCCTGCCCACAAGGCAGCTCAGCTCGAAACGCTGGAACTAGCTCTTCAAAAGGCACAGTCATAGGGACTTTCTCTGTTTGACAGTGACTTCTACCTGCACGCCAGCGCCTGAGCTGATTTTCTTAGAATGCATGATCATCGAAGTCAAAGGTGTGCGCAGCAGAGTCAGACATCAACAAATGTGCTCCGAGCTTTTCTCCTGTGAGGTCCATCGTGAGTGGCGAAGGCAATCTCTCTGCCCTTCTGTCCGCTCCTTCTGCTGCAAGGAACTTGCTGTCCAGCAGAGGAGAGAGACCGGCCATGATGAAGGGTGCAGGGGACACTGGGCTGCGCCTCTTCTCTTCAGGCTAAGAGACGGACTCTCCTGGCTTCTTCCAGTGAGGCTGGCAGATGGCCACCTGCCGGCTGTTCTTTCTGGAATTGCCTGGGCTGAAGAAAGCCATTGGCAAGGTCAGGCCCCCTCCTGTTTGCATCCGATGGCTGGTCAACACATTGGCATAGAGGCCTGGCTTCCTCCCCCCACTGGCGACATCTTGGAAGGGCCACCCCAGTGAGAGCCCCCTGAGGATGTCCTGTGCTCTCACTGAGACTATATCATAAGGTGGGAGAGACCTACAGTCCGCAGGTCGCAGTGCCCTTGCAGGTTTGGAAAGCAAAAGACTCATGCCTGGCCGTGTTTGGGCGCTGCAAACACAGGTGCTGGGAGCCAGCAAGGGTTTGCATCATTGTGGCTGCTCAGAGCAGCAGTGGTGTCCTGGGGGCTGAAAAACTGAGCCATCCAAGCCCCAGGCCTGGAACTGTACAGTCTCTTCCTGCCAGAGATTGGGCTTTGGGCGGAGAGAGGTGGCAGCACCACCATCTTGGCCAGACCGCAGGCTGGATCACAACCAAAGGCTGGGAACTCAACAATCATCAAGAAGACAAATAATAATAAATGCTGGCGAGGATGTGGGGAAATAGGAACTCTTCTGCACTGTTGGTGGGAGTGCAGACTAGTTCAGCCGCTATGGAGATCAGTGTGGAGATTCCTCAGAAAGCTGGGAATGGATCCACCTATGATCTGGCTATACCACTCCAAAGGAGCTGAAATCAGAGAACTACAGTAATATATGCATACCCATGTTCATAGCAGCACAATTCACAATAGCCAAAGTATGGAACCAACCCAGGTGTCCATCAACAGATGAATGGATCACAAAATTATCGGAAATACACACAATGGAATTCTACTCAGCAATAAAGAAGAACAAAATTATGGCATTTGGAAGAAAATGGAAGGACCTGGAGAACATTATGTTAAGTGAGATTAGCCAGTCACAGAAAGTGAAGGGTCATATATTTTCTCTGAGATGCGCAAGTTAGGGAGTAATCGGGATACCAGAGAGACTCCAGATAATGGAGGAGAAACCTCAGTGGAGCCAGGGAGGTGGACTAAGGGAAGGGGAGGGGAAAGACAGGCTCATCAATGGAAATTCTACCATCGACTAACTGTACATATGTGAATAGACCAACATCACGACACAAAAAGTCTTTACATTATTTCTAAAATGTGTTAGAGAACTTAGAATAGAGGAGGAGCCTGAATAATTAGCACCTCAAATTCCCAACGCCCACCGGGGTTCATCTCCTGTGCACCGACACTGTTTCCAAAGCCCAGGGAACTTCTGTGAGCTGAGCAGCCACCCTGGGCATGGCTGCTGCAGCCTCGAGCCTCAGAGAGACCCCAGAGGTTGAGATACAATCAGGGCAGCTCAGGCAGGAAGCTCTGAAACCCAGAGTATTAATAGCCTGGCTGGGGTTGACACTTGGCCAGGGAGCAACAGTGCTGTCCTGGCTGTCGGTGGTCAGCACCAGGTACTAAGTGGATTGAGGACCCTCTAGGAGGAAAGCTAGGCTCCACGAACTCGCTAACAGCTTGGTGACAGGTGGCAAGGGATTCTTCTCCTGGCCCTAGGCAGTAGCTCAGGGCTTTTAACGTTTTATGCACACATGAATCTCTGGGGCTGTGTTAAAATGCAGAGTCTGATTCGCTATGTCCAGGGTGGGGGTCAGGATTATGCAGTGTTAATATTGTTGCCAGGTAACCCACAGAGACACACCAGACTCCAAAAGTCCAATTTTGATGTCTTTATTTTACCAACCGCCCGGGGCTACACGCCTAAAGAGTGCAGCCCCGAGGCTCTATTAACGGCCGCTTATATCAGAAAAAGTACAGTTTCACAGGATCAAAAGTTCAAGTTTACATAATTTTAGAATGATGGAAAACAGACCATTTAAGACCAAACAATACATTTTTATCTTACAAGAGACAATGCTTGGATTTTCTACATCTACATAAGCCAAGCGGCGGGGATACAGAAGCCAAGGTTAAGTATTATGCAGCGTTAGCAAAGTTCACGGCGACTCTGCCTTAAGCCCAATATTCTTAGTGGAGCTTATGGCCTTGTAGTCCTCAGGGTGGCAATATGGAGTAACTAGTGTTAAAGTTTAAGCATACCTCATGACAGTATGCTCCCAGGTGATGATCATGCTGTGCTCCACGGACTATATTTAGGACTGCAAGGATTTGGAACAGAACAGTGGCTCTCAGTCTTAGCTGCACATGGAATCACAGGGAGGAATTTGTAAAATATGCAGAAATTCGGGTTTCATTGATCTGGAGTGGGCTCATAACAGGTAGATGTGTGTGTGTGTGTGTGTGTGTGTGTGTGTGTGTGTGTGTGTATGGTACTGGGGATTGAACCCAGGGAGATTCTACCACTATACCCCCGGCCCTTTTTATTTTGAAACAGCATCTTGCTAAGCTGCTGTGGGCCTCACTAACTACTGAGGCTGGCCTCAAACCTTCGGTCCTCCTGTCTCAGCCTCCCAAGTACTGTGATTGCAGGTGTGCACCACAGCACCCAGCAACACTGATTTATTTTTATATTTTTATTGGTGCATTATAACTATACATCAGGGTGAGGTTCAAAGTCACACAAACAAACATGCACATGGGTCTTGGTGTGTTTCCCTCCATGTCCCACCCTCTGCCTACCCCTCCCCATACACAATAGTGAGAGGGGCAAGCAGAATTTAAATTATTTCTTTTATCGGTTCTTCCTTTTCTCCTCCCCACCTCCCTCACCCATCCCCTTCCACTCCTCTACTGGTCTCCTCAATTTCCTTTTTTTTTTTTTTTTTTGCAGTACTGGGGATTGAACCCAGGGGCATTCTACCTCCGAGCTACCCCCCCAGCCCTATTTTTTATTCTTTATTTTGAACCAGGGTCTCACTAAGTTGCGAAGGGCCTCACTAAGTAGCTGAGGCTGGCCACGAACCTGCGATCCTCCTGTCTCAGCCTCCCAAGTACTGGGATTACAAGCGTGTGCCACCACGCCCGGCTCCTCAATTTCCTAAAGCCCCTTTTGTCTCCTATTTTCTCTTTAGCTTCCACATATGAGAGAAAACATATAGCCCTTGACTCACTCACTCTTTCCTTCCTTCCTTCCTTCCTTCCTTCCTTCCTTCCTTCCTTCCTTCTTTCCTTTCTTTCTTTCTTTCTTTCTTTCTTTCTTTCTTTCTTTCTTTCTTTCTTTCGTGGTATGGGGGATTGAATCCAGGTGCATTCTACCTCTGAGCTATACCTCTAGCCCTATTTATTTTTTATTTTGAAACAGGGTCTCACTAAGTTGCTGAGGGCCTCGCTAAGTTGCTGAGGCTGGCCTCAAAGCTGCGATCCTCCTGTCTCAGCCTGCCCAGTGTTGGGATTACAGGAGTGTGCCACTATGCCTGGCTTCAATCCTTGACTTTCTGAGACTGGCTGATCTTATTTACCATAATAATCTCCATCATGATTCTGTAAACTAAGACTGAGAATCATAATTGTTATTTATTTATGAAAGATAAGTGTGGTTGAAGAGTTAATATTTACAGGAATAAAGCAATCTAATTTCCTGTGCATGCACTGAAAAAGAAGTTAGTGGCTTGGTACCACTTCCCACCTGCGCCCTGCGCCCTGCGCCCTGCGCCACATGGCAGACTGAGATGCCTGCTGATAACGTGCCCTCCACACTTAATCACCAGCCAGCTGCAGACACTAGCGCAGAGGCTCGAACGGGCCACAGTGAATGGATTGCGACTGCCAACTGTGCAGAAGGGTCCCAGTGTGAACTGCATGCAGGGGAGACAGCTACACATCCATGACGTGCCGGGGAAGCCTTCTCCCTCAAGCCTCATGGTTTAAGTTTTTGATATAAGACAATACTGGCAATGCTTGGAGACCAGTCGCTCTGAAAGGTTCTTTTCTCGGTCCTGCATAGTGATTATACAGAAAGAGGACTCATGGCAGTCTATTCGTGCAGGCGTGTAACACACTTTGATCTTATCCACACCATTACTCTCCCTTGCCCACCTCCCCTTCCTGTTGTCTAATAACCTCCCTGCTACTTTCAGGTTCTGTTTTTTTTCCCCTAGATTCTAGATTTTTTTTTTTTTTTGGTACAGGGGATTGAACCCAGGGGCATTCTACCTCCAAACCACACCCCTTGCCCTATTTTATTTTTTATTTTGAAACAGGGCCTCGCTAAGTTGGTGAGGGCCTTGCTAAATTGCTGAGGCTGTCCTCAAACCTGCGATCCTCCTATCTCAGCCTCCCAAGTACTGGGATTACAGGCGTGCACCACCATGCTCGGCTCTAGATCTCTTTTCTAGATGTTTTCCACATTCCACATAAAACATGTGATCCTTGTCTGAATCTGGTGTATTTTGCTTAACATGGTAATCTCTAGCTCTATCTATTTTCCTGCAAGGGACATGATTTCTTTCTTCTTTGTGGCTAAATAATACTCCACTGTGTGTGTGTGTATGTGGTGTTATTATTATTGTTGTTATTATTGTTGTTATTATTATTGTTTTGGTTCTTCAGGTATCAAACTGTGAACACAGGGATCCCACTGTCAGTTCACTGGGCAAGACTCAGAACATACCCGTGTTAGTCAGCTTTACATCACTCTGACCAAAAGACCTGACAAGAGCAACCGAGAGGAGGAACTATTAATTTTGGCTCATGGGTTCAGAGGTTCAGTCCATGGTTGGCTGTCTCCAAGGCAAAAACATCATGGTGGAAGGATGTGGCGGAGGAGAGCTGCTCCGCTCATGTCAGCTGGGAAGCAGAGAGAAAGGAAGAGGCCAGAGAGAAGACAAACTCTTCCAGGGAATGCTCCAGTGACCTACTTCCTCCAACTAGGTCCCACCTCCCAGTATTCCATTTGGCGATCTATTGCTGTGGTCAGAGTCTGCACGATCCAATCATTGCCTAAAAGCTGCTGTACACAGGATATTTTGGGGGGGGCATTCCAGATCCAAACAATAGCAAATCGTTAACATCAGACTATTTTTTCAAAGTTTTTGCACTGATTTCCCCTCTGACTAGCAGAGTTGGAGAGTTAGTTCTGCTTGCTTCATATCCAGGTTGAATCACATCGGTTTCCTTCATCGATCAAGACGATCATGCAATCATCTGATTTTCTTCCCTCAATCTTTTCATGTGGTGAATGAATGACACTCACAGGTTTTTCTAGTGAAAACCAACCTTTCATTCCTGGCCTAGATCCAACTTGTCAAGATGCACATCTTTGTGGCTCAATGTCTTGCAATTTCACTTGGGGTTTTTACCCATAGATTTGGCCTGTATTTTCTTTTTTTGGTACTGATTCCCATCCTCCTGAAAGACTATGAATGCTAAGATGAACCCTTGGCAGCCTTTGGCTCCCAGAGTCTCCCATATAGTTCAGAAAACTGAGGATTTGATGTCTCTCATGTAAAAATACGACAAATGCTTAGGCAGGCGTTCTCCAGGCAGAAGAACAAAGCATAGCTCCTCTGTTAATCCTCTAGGGATCCTCAGTGATGTGTGTGTGTGTGTGTGTGTGTGTGTGTGTGTGTACACGCACGAAGTCCTCACTAAGTTGCTGAGGCTGGCCTCGAACCTGTGATCCTCCTGTCTCAGCCTCCCAAGTACTGGGATTACAGGCATACGCCACCACGCCCGGCTCCTTTTTATTCCTTCCAATGATGAGAGCAGTGTTAGAATATGCTAGACACTTAGTAAGTTTTTAGCTTTGAAAAAAAGAGAGAGGGTTTTAGTGGAAGTTAAATTCTGGGAATAAAGGATCATCAAAAAGCTAAAAGTGCCAGGTGTGGTGGCACACCCTTGTTATTCCAGTAGTTGAGAGGCTGAGACAGGAGGGTCGCAGGTTTGGGGCCAGCCTCAGCACTTAATGATGCCCTCCACAACTTAATGAGACCCTGTTTCAAAATAAAAAATAAAATAGGGCTGGGGTGTAGCTCAGAGGTAGACTGCCCCTGGGTTCAATTCCTAGTATATATACAGAGAGAGAGAGAGAGAGAGAGAGAGAGAGCACACATGCTAGGAGATCTAATCAATTTCTTGCAGACTATGTGGTATAAATATCTTGAAAATGCAGCTTAAAATACAGATATCAGGATATTTATTCGCCACGATTCTACATATTTCATCCTTCAAAGCAGTATTGTGGTTAGACCTTTGATCGTGTGGAGACAACGTTCCTGACCACCCCTACAGAGGAAACGAATATTTACTAGCATAAATATCTGGGTATTTTGCACCTTTTTAAAATTTTTGGTCCTCTAGGTGAGGAATTAAATTATATACATGGCCAAAAGTTTTCTAATAAATCGGTTTTACTGAAAACACACAAGCCTTTATTAAACACAGGTTTCCGTCTACCACCTTCTGTTGAGCAAGTGAGTCTTCTTCACTCTGTAGATCTTTGGTGGAGAGGGTAGTTGGAGAGCGTAGTATTAACTAAGTAACAATCAGAGAGAGAGAGAGAGAGAGAGAGAGAGAGAGAGTGCTTCCCCAAGCAATAACGGTATTTATTTGGAAATTGCAAAGCGTTGCTACGGGAACGTGCATGCTAGAGTAAGCTGTGAGCGTGTACAAAGGGCCTGGGGCAGGGAGAAGTTCTGAAAGGCCAAGATGGGGAGGGTTACAGAAGATACTTTGCAGTAGTTACCCTCGGCCACAAGGATTAATAACAAGGGTGGCACCAGTCCCAGGTTGAACAGATAGTTAGCAGACAGACATCCTTGTAGAAGTGAGTGGTGTGTGTATGTGTGTGTGTGTGTGTGTGTGTGTGTGTGTGTGTGTGTGATATAGACTTTGTACATGGTGTGGTTCTGGCAGAAGTTATAATTTATTTATTTATCTATTTATTTTTGGTACTGGGAATGAAACCCAGGGGCATTGTATCTCTGAGCTACACCCACAACCCTATTTAATTAAATTAATTAATTAATTAATTAATTTTTGAGGTACTGGGGATTTAACCCAGGAGCATTCTACCTGCGAACTACACCCCCAGACTCATTTTATTTTTATTTTGAAACAGGGTCTCACTAGGTTGATGAGAGTCTCACTACTTGCTGAGGCTGTCCTTGAACCTGTGATCCTCCTGTCTCAGCCTCCCAAGTACTGAGATTACAGGCGTGCACCACAGTGCCTAGCTCAGAAGTTTTTTGTTTTTTTGTGGTAATAGGGATTGAACCCAGGGATATTTCACTTCTGAGCTACACTCCCAGGCCTATTTTATTTATTTATTTTTTTGTTTGGAAAGAGGGTCTCACTAAGTTGCTGAGAGCTTCACTAAATTGCTGAGGCTGTTCTCAAACCTGCAATCCTCCTGTCTGAGCCTCACAGGTTCTGGGATTACAAACAAACCAGAAGTTTGTTTGTTTGTTTGTTTTGATAGTGACTATTAGGCAGTTGTGGGTCGTGAGAAGCCTTCCTTACATTACCTCCTGGCTTTATTTATTTACTTTTTGTTAGTGTTGACACCAGCAACTCCATTTTTGTTCTGACAGCTTTCATAGTAGAAAGCCCCCCCAAAACTTCCCCCTAGTATTATCTACAATTCCTCTTAATATTGTCACATCAGAAGAGCAGCCTGGCTGTCCCATAGAAGACCTGAATTCTGGCTCTGGCCCTACCACCAAATTCCTGTGTGATTTTGAGTAAGTCATCTTGAGGTCGGATAGGAGAAAGCAAAGTAATAGGTGGAAGGGAGATAAACGAGAAAGAAAAGGAAGACTAGCTTTAGATCTAGAAACTCCATGATGGTCCTCCTCTCTACCCTGAAGGTCTTCCAACACATCTGGAAACACTCTATGTCCCGTGACTTGTGCATACATATTCTGTTTTCAGACTGCTCGAGGAAGTCTGGAGAAAGCTCTTGCTCAGGCCCCTGGATATGGGTACAGTCCGAGTGCTAGCCATCCATTAAGAATGTCAACCTGAAGGTTCTGAGAAGACCCGGACCATCACCACCTGCGCTCAGCTCCGCCATCAAAGGAATCCAGTCACTAGGCTGAAGCCCCACCTCTCAAGCTTTCCATCTACAGAGCTTCCTTTAAAAGAAGAGCCCCAGCTGGGTGTGGTGGCACACACTTGTCATCCCAGTACTTGGGAGGCTGAGACAGGAGGATCCGGGTTCGCGATCAGCCTCAGCAACTTGTGAGACCCTCCGCAACTTAGTGAGACCCTGTTTCAAAAATAAAGAATAAAATAGGGCTGAGGGTATAGCTTGGAGGCAGAATGCCCCTGGGTTCCATCCCCAGTACCACACACACACAC
>PVJS01037245.1:0-20024 GCA_004027185.1 Glis glis
GAGAGAGAGAGAGAGAGAGAGAGAGAGAGAGAGAGAGACAGGGAGAGAGAGAGACAGGGAAAGAGAGAGACGGAGAGAAAGAGAGCGAGAGCTGAGAGAGAGAGAGAGAGAGAGAGAGAGAGAGAGAGACAGGGAGAGAGAGAGAGACAGGGAGAGAAAGAGAGTGAGAGAGCTGAGGCTGGCCGCGAACCCGGAACCCGGATCCTCCGGTCTCCGCCTCCCAAAGTACTGGGATTACAAGTGTGCGACACCACGCCCGGCTAGCCATTATTTCTTGAAATAAACTTTCTGATTCTCTCTTCTTGGATACGCATATGCATTTATTAGTTCATTTTTGCTATCCCATAAATCTTATAGACATTCTTTACTCCTTTTTACTCTTATTTCTTTTTCTCCTAAGATTGGGTAGTTTTAAAAGATCTGTCTCCAGGGTCTTAGTTTCTTTCTTCTGCTTGATTAAGTCTGCTGTTGATTCCCTGTATTGCATTTTTTAAAATTATTTCACTGTGTTCTTTAATTATGAAATTTCTGTTTGATTTTTGTGTGTGTATGATTTCTCATTGTTGAATTTCTCTCATTCTGTTGATGTTTGTTTTCCTGATTTCATTTAGCTATCTGTCTGTATTCTTTTGTGTCTTGCCGAACTTCCTTAAAGTATTTTGAATTCTTTATCAGGTAACTCATAGATCTCCATGCCTTTTCAGTTAGTTACTGCAAAATTATTATACTCCTTTGTTAGTATCATGCTCCCTTGTTATTTTCATGTTTCTAATCACCTTGTATTTATGTCTGGGCATTTGAGAGAGCAGTCATTTCTTCCAGCTTTCTTGAACTGGATTCTCCAGGTAAGGACTTTCAAATGTGGGTGACTGTAAGTGTGCCAGTTGGGTGGGGTGCATCATCTCTGGTTCTAGAAAAGGTCCAGCAGTGTGGTCTCCATATAGCTCCATTAGCTGAGCCAAACATCAGCAAGCAGTAGGGGGTGGTTTGGCAGATAAACCATTGGTTGTATAGGTATTAGCAACTTGGGCCATTGGGCATTTTATGATGAAGACTGCTGGGGTCATTTTGTTCCCTCTTTTCCCATGAGAGGAAGTTCCAGCCAAGGGGATCCCTCTTGGTACCAAGCCTTTTGCACATGTGCAGACCACCTTCAAAGGTCTAAGTCTGTGGAGCATGGCCTCAGGGGGATAGGGCACAGCAATGGCAAAAGCCCAGGGATGACAGGGTGCTGTGGAGGCCTGGTCTTTAGGGGCAGGTCACAGGGATAGCGTGATGACCATGACTCAAGTCCCAGGGTATGGGGTATACAAGAGTGTCAGCAATGATGGCAGGTACAATTTAGACCTTAGGGTGCAGGGTGAAGATCAGTAACGGTGCAGCCCTGGTAATGTAGCATCTTTATGTAAAATCATTACTTGTTTTTTTATTAGTTTCTATGCGCACAAATGTTCTTTTTAAAAATAAATTTATTTTTAACTGACATAAAAATACAAAAATTTTACATATTAATGGGGCACAACGTGATATTTTGATACATATGTGCATTGTGTAATTAGGTAAAACATATCTATCTCCTTAAACATTTATTACTTCTTTATGGTGGACACATTGAAAATAATTTTCAAAGTACTCTTTTAAAATATTTTTTTTCGATATTTCTGGTAACAGTTGTCTTAAAAATGTTTAAATGCTTATAGTTTATATAACATTTTGATTATTTAATTTTGATTTCAACCCACACCATCTTTCATACCACATTTAAAATATGATGAAATGAAAATATTTAACAGTTGAGAGACAGAATAGAGAACAGCTTTATGAATAGAACTTAATATATATGCGTGTATGTATGCATGTGTATATTTTTAACATACAAGCTCACGTGGATGTATATTGATGTATACATATGCACTTATATATGTATATATATTTGTATATGCATGCACTTACATATGTATGTGTATGTATATGAACTTACATATGTATATATGTATAATAAAATATATGTCATATAAAATTCATGTGTGTGTTTGCTATTTTAACAATAAAATGTATAAATTTAAAATGATAAAATATAAGAAGTAATAAAATTATTTGCTGAAAGGCAACCATTATCTTAGACAACAATTTTTACTTCTTCTGACAAAATAAAAATATTTTAAATTCATTTTGAGATGTCACATAATATATTTGCAAGTCTTACATACTGCCAGTTTCTCCAAAATAATAAAAAAAATCCTGAATCTCTACACTCCTAGATTGTCTGATGCTAATTTCATAATGGACTCTATTGAAAGAGATGCAAGGATTGACAATTTTGAATTTCACTGTAATGGATTTACTCTTCTAAGTATCCTATGGTTATCTTATAATATTGAATGTTAAAAAACAAATTTGACCAGAATAGTGGTAATGAGTGTACCTCCTACAGTCCAAATTTCTTGGACCAAACTATTGTCCAAAAATTTTAATTTGTTTCAACGAATATTGTTTGTTCACAAATATACTTATGAGACAATCATCAGTGGGATTTCAATAGAGACAAAACTGTGTGTGTGTGTGTGTGTATGTATGTGTGTGTGTGTGTATGTGTGTGTGTGTGTGTATGTGTGTGTTAATCCATTAGAAGATTTAGTCTGGTCTGCCTGACATAAGGGTGATAGGGTTCTATCTCTTAGTCTAATTAACACCTTTAATCTTTTTTAATGGTTAGGCAGTCTTTCTTTGGTTTTGAGGCATGCTAGAGATGAAAGCACAGGAGGCTGAAGGTTAATCCTTCCTGTACTTTATTTCTTAATTTCTGCCACAGGGTTTCCCTTTCCGTTGTGGCTATTTATTCAGGAACCCCGACAGTATGTTCTGAGTAAGAGATAGCATAGAGTTGGCTTAGCACTATTAGTCAATATCACTCAGTTATTAAATTATAAGAGTTATAATTAATAACTGTTAAATGAACAGAACTCAAATTTCTTGTATGCCTTTTTATTATTATGCCTAAGAAATGAATCAAATTAATGCTTTTAGAATTGATATTGGACTCAGAACCATCTCTAGAATTATTCTAGCATAATATTAACAAAAGAATGAAAAACAGCCCTATATTTAATTAATAAGTTTACAAATAAATACAAGATTATTGTTGGTGAATTGTTTTTGTCTTACTAATATGAAGACTATTGAGTATCTTATGTTAGTGGTTAAAATTATAATTAAGACATTCAGTAAATCATAATTTTCATCAGGATTTTTAAATATTTTAATATGTCTTCTGTCTTCTGTGAAGTAAAATGATTTTACCATTTGCCTCAATAGATACCTTAAAATGTTTTTAAGCAATTTTATTTATGAGATTTTGGACAATATACTAAGAAGAATTTACTTGTAAAAATAAACTTTCTTCCAGAATTTTCAATTTGGAAATTTAAGGAAACTATACATTTGTAAATATTTTTAACTTCATTGTAGTGAAACTTTATAATGGGAGATGACACTATTATCTGTCTTTTTCTATATATAGTTAGGTTTTGGAAAAATTCATAATGTAGCCAATGTTGTGGAATCATTAGTGTCAATAAAACAACATGTACATACAGAGCTACATATACATACATGTGCTTATGTAATCTGTATATGCCCATATGTAGGCATATATATGTATATCTGTGTATCTATCTATCATCTATCTTCTACTTTTATTGGTGTATTGTAATTATACATCATATTGAGGCATGGAGTAATAGGAATTTACATGCACACAACACTTGGTGCATTTCCTTCCATATCCCACCCCTGTCCCTCCCCTTCCCTGTACATGTCATTGAGATTGGCATTGGTAATTTCATATACATACATAGCATTATTTAAATTGTTACCTTCTTTATGTCTCTACCCTCCTCCCTCCCTCCCTCCTGTGAACCCTTCCATCTTTCTATTAGAGTCTCTCCTTCTCTATCTGAAGTCTCTTTTGTTTCCCAATTTCTATCAAGCTTCTACATATGATAGCAAACGTACAACTATTTGCTTTCTGAGACTGACTGATCTCACTTAGTATAATATTCTCAAATTCCATCTATTTTCCAGCAAATGACATAATTTTGTTCTTCTTTATGGCTGTGTAAAATTCCATTGTGTGTATATACCAGCTTTGTGATCCATTCATCTGTTGCTGATTCCATAATTTGGCTGTTGTGAATTTTGCTGCTTTAAGCATGGATATGCATGTATCATTACAATATTCTGACTTCAATTTATTTGGAAAGATGCCCGGTAGATGTATATTTTTAATCTAAATAGAACACCTTTAATATATTTTTTATGTGTTGGGATTTCAGCTCAAATATATGAAGCCATCTTCTACCAATTTGACTTTAATTGGACCAATATGTTATTTCTTCAGTATCAAATGGAAGAGAATCTTTACAAAATAGACTTGTTTTCTTTTAAAAACTAGTAATAAAATATTCCAAACTTGAAAATTATTACTATGTCATTTGCAGGCAAATGGATGAAATTAGAGAACATTATGCTAAGCGAGATTAGTCAGTCACAAAAAGTGAAAAGTCAGATACTCTCCCTAATATGTGGATGCTAGGGAGAATAGGGCATAGGAGGGACTCCAGACAAAGATGGAGAAAACCTTAGATGAGTAAAGAAGGTGACCTAACTGAGGGAGATGGGAGGGGAGAAGAGAGAAACACCCTAATGCACAGGATGTACATACACAAACTTATCAAAGTCAAGTACTATGCTGAGCACTATGGGGAGGGAAGGGGTAGGGAAGGGGGGGAATTGGGGGAGGGCTAATTAAGCGATGTGTACATGTATAGTCCTACCACCCTGAAACCCATCAAGATGTATGATTACAATGCACCAATAAATAAAAAAGAAAATGATTATTAAAACAAACATTCCTAAATTATGCACACACCAAAGATATCCAGATAACCTTAGGTAGAAAAACTCACGGGTCAAAGGTAGGCAAACATTTTAAAATGGGACAAATTTCCTGAGGAAAATTCAAAAAGAAGGAATTTATAAGTTAAAGAATTTTCAGAATTCTCCACAATAAGATTTTTGGGAATGCTTGTTAAAATACATGTGTAGAACACACTTGCAGAGAAAAAATATTCTGATCAACTCTACCTTTACTTTTTACTATGGGCAATGCTCTTTTGCATATAGAGAGGTATAAGATAAAATACATTGATCTAAAGGAGATTTATTTTCTTCCCAAAATGTTTTCTTCAGAGATTTGTGTGAAAAACAAAGAACTATGAATAATATAAGTCTAATAAATGAGTTTGAATATTATCTTCCTGTTTATTCATAAACATAACTTCCCTCATAGAAATGGATGACTATAATTCACTCTCTTCTTTTTAACCATTTTTTTCTGACTATACAAGTTTTATGTGCTCACTGTGGAAAATCTGGTAAGGACAGAATACATTTTATTCTGCCTGTCCTCTTCTGCCCTTTTGTTTGTTCTTTTTGTGCCCTTGACCACCTAGAACAATTGATTAAATTTATTTATTTATCTGAAAAACAAACATGTTTGCCTTAAATTGTGTCTCTCTGTGTGTGCATGCATGTGTGTGTGTATGTGTGTGTATGTGTGTGTGTGTGTGTGTGTGTGTGTGTGTGTGTGTGAAAACCATATACAATGTTTGTAAAGTTCCCAGGAAATAGACTGATCTCTACAAATGTTGTAGAATGTGACTAGAGTGTACACACTTCTACCTGTTTTAGACATTTCTTATGTTTTAAAGGAACACTATTATCTAGTTGTAATAAATTCATCCTAATAAAATATAACTTTATTTTTAAAACTCAGAAAGCCATGATACAAATAAGTATTACTTTTCCTAAAGAGGACTCTATTATTCTCCCTTCTTTTGTTTTCTTATCTTTATTTTAAATCTCTGAATCAAATGCTTTATCTTGAAACCTACTTTTCCTTTTCTTTTATAATCACTGGCTTATAGAAGCTACAGTAAATTCATCTGCAGTAGAAATGGCAGCACAGTATGTCACAGGCCTCCACAGAATTAGACAGGGCCAGCTGGATGTGGTCAGTGGTGTGAACCCACCCATCACTAGAGTGAACCCTGCCCCCGTGCCTCACTGTGCTGTCAGGAGCTGAAGATCTCGTCCAGCTTGATTTCCTCTGGACCTTGGCTCCCCTGGCTTCAGGGCCCTAAGACCAGCACAGTAGCATACTGCCATCCTGTCTTGAAATTCTCGAGGGCTTTTGTCTTTGATATTATATTTTGTAAATACATGAAGTGGGATAAGGAAGGATGAATCAGGGACTTGGAATCTGGCTCATATGGCGTCCACCTCCTCAGGAAGCGTTCTTGCCAGTTACCAGCTTCCTGGCTCCTCAGTTGCACCCCTTTTTCTGCCTCTGCTCCATGGGTGCTAATGTGCTCTTCCTGGAGCTGCCACCTGGTTGAGACCCTCATTTCTGCAGTCCCCTTAGACCTCTGTAGGGACATAGGCAAGGACATGGGCTAGGTTGAGGTTAGTTAGCACATGCTCAACTGTGTTTCAGGGTGAGAAATGTTGGCTGGGGAGTCAGCAGTGGTGATCCTGTCACATCTGGGGTTCAAGGACCTAACAGGTCCAGGCATGGAGCTTTCAATCTCTTAGGGGGATACCTGTCATGGTGTGTTAGGTGGAGGCTACGGGAGACTGGCCTCCCAACTCTTCCAGGACATGCCAACGTGCCAGGGTTCCTGGCAGTGGTGGGCCTGAGTATCTGAGTTGCAGGCGAGGTCCCTGGAACCTGCAGCTGTCTGTTCCTTCCCTGCCAGTATTCCCATGCCAAGGGGGCAAGACCATAAAGAGCAAATGAAATGCACCACAGCAGGTTGATTGTGATATCTCAGGGAAAGGAATACATGTTATACTTCAGTAATTCAATGCACGCTTACACTGGGTTTTGAATAAGGAGCTCTGCATTTTAAATTCTTCCTCGGCTACCCAAATTATATGATGTCCTTCCTGCTCCCTTGTTCTCTGATGCTACTGCATTGACCACCTAAGACTATCTTCACCTTCCCTCTTTTCCCTCTGTTTCAACACAACTGGTATTTTGAACCCCATCCAGATGGAGTTGATCTACTGAAGATGATGGACAGCCACAGGATCCTGGGACTTCTGGGGTGAGTCTTCACACGCCCTAATGAGGCTTGAGTCCTCATCTTGAGTCAAATGTTAACTCCACAGTTCATAGTGTGAAAGGGTCTCCACAATGATAGAATATTTATACATATTCTTACTAGTGGCCTTAATCTGTTGCTTCTTCATGTTCACAACTTGTTGTTTTTATTTATTAAATCAACATGTCTTTATCACTTGCTAAGCATCATGTACTCCTCTAAGTACTGGGCATATATTTGTTCATTCCACAGATAGTTCTTGGATATTTACTCGGTGTTCAGTTAGAATCACTGCGTTCTATTGTAGAAGCTAAGCATATGGTGATAAACAAGAGAACCAAGTTTTCTGATCTTGCAGAATCTATGTTTTAGTTGGGAGTGTAGTAGTAGACAGACAAGAAGCAATTAGACAAACAGTGTCCAACTTTTATAAAGTATAGCATTATTTACAGGTCCCTGGATTATTTGAAGTTTTAAATTATCTTTATAGGACAGTGAACACACACACACACACACACATACACACACACACACACACTGTCCTTTTAGACACTAGAAAATATGGATTGACTGAGTATAGGGAAATATTTTTTCTGTATGTCCTATACTATCAATAGCTTATGGAAATCAATGACATGTATAATTAGTAAATCTTAAATACCTAATGGATATAGATGAGGAGAAAGTAAAACATCCCTGCATTTAAATGTCTCAAAATGTAAGTGATAATTCAAGGAAATATATACGGGGATCAAACTAGTGTTTCGGAATCAGAACTACCATTGGGTTTCAAACAGAGTGGCGTGGCCAGTGAAGTCACAGCGGGGAGCTGGTCCTGGAGATCTGTCCTGAGGATGGCTGTGAGGAGACAGAAGGCGTGGGGAAGGCATTCTGGGGAAAGGGATGGCATGAAGAGAAAGAGGAAACTTGCCTAGGTAAAGGGAGTGTTGATCAGTGTAAGGGAGACCAAAACACAGAAAAATAATGAAAAAGCTTGAGTGCTAGGTGAACAGTGTTAGACATTAGTAATGTAAGATGCTAAAAATTTGAAGACCGATGCTAGGAAATTAGTCTTAAAGTTTACGTGGTACTAGTTCATTTGGTGGCTTCAATCGCATAGAAACTAAAGGTGAGGGAATCAATTCTATGTAACTGAAAGTAAGCCATGCACTGTGGGAAAAAGGCAGGAGTGGTGTGCACGTATGTCACTGTCAACATGATTTACATTAGGATGTGAGACTATCATGCACCAATAAAAGCATGTTCAAAAAGGCAGGAGTGAATAAGGATGAGGGCATTGGAATTAGACATGAAGTATCAAGTGACATGAGTTGGGACATGTGCTTTGGAAGACAAGAATCAAAAATGAAATGTCAAACCTAAGATGAGGAGAATGGAACCTGACAGAATAAAAATTAATGGAAGAATTAGAAAAAAAAAAGAGCATAGAGTCTCCCCAATACCGTTAAAACCACAGTGAAATGGAACCCACCATTCCCCATCTTCAGCAGCTCCTTGGCTGTGTCGGCTGAATATTTGACAAGAGAGCTGCCGGTCCATTTGCCCTAAGAGGCTGAACGGTCTCCACTGTCATTGCAAATAACACCATTTCCTCACTGAAGGTTGGACTGAATTACTTTAACGAGACTAAATTAAAAATCAAACATGTTGATGCATTTAATGTGAGGTACAGAGGACACAAAAGATCATCAAAAACGAGTGACAATATTGATTCCTATAAACAACCCTTCATGGAATGAACCTCATTCAGCGCTGACCCTTGAAATGCAGTTACCCTCCTCCTGGTGTATTCACTCGTAGCTTATGTAATTTAGGAGAATTATGTCTTTCTCACTGCATTTTATTTTTAATGCATTCTCTTGACCTTTCCTTCCTCACCACAGTCTACTTTTCTTTAAATGATAATAATGGTAACAATAATTTCATCTTAAATTGAGAATTTTATGAAAGCATTTCATTCTTTTATACTAAAACCTATGAAGTAGATGAAACATACTTAATGACACTTTCCAGAAAAAAAAATCTTATGGTATTTAAATATGTGGAAACAAATACTTGGTTATTGTGAGTCAGCAAAATTTTTATTGATTGATGAACTTTCACTGTATTTCCATCCATTCCCTAAAGGAGGCCATACTGTAGCCTTACTATTTCATAAATTATTATTTTACAAAAAGCACAGAATAGTCTTTCCATTTGATTGCTTTATAACATTTCAGAAAAAAATTGTATTATCTAAAATTTGTTAAAGTATCCTTTCTTAGATTAAATTCTTACAGTTCATGTCTAAAAAAATTGAGATGAGGCAACAGAAACTCTGGCAGACACACTGCACATTGAGGATTCATTATTGAAAATGAAGTGATCTTCTTGCACAATTTAGAGAAAAGTATTTTTATCTTTGTGGGCAGTTTCACATTTCTAGGATACCACGTGAAGGTCCTAGATAGGAGAATTTAAGGAAATTTTCATATACAGCATCTTATAAGTTGTGAAATATATTGCTCTAAGAGCTTAAATACATACAAGTACAACTTGGTTTCTACAAATTCATGATTAATCCATTTATGTTAGGGCATTATAATAAGATAGGAATAATTTTGGAATAAATACTTAAACCCCTTATCTGTTAAATTAATATTAAGCATGGTAGATATGCTTTTCTGCCTAATATGCTATCAGAGCTACAGTAATGAGTGGGCTATATTATGGATAGAAAGTAGATTGGGCCCCTTTTTTGGTACTGCATATTCAGAATGTAATTCAAATTTAACCCTGACATAAAACATTACATGAATTATATTCCCATTCTTCAACCTAATACCCCAATAAATCCATAACTCTGTCTCTAGACATTTCTGCCTACCTACAACAAATATATCCTCTCATTAGTCCATCCATTACCCTGCTCAAGTTTTCTCTCTAACACATCTATTTATTTTAATATGTTCTTGTGCTTCAGAGATGTTATAGAATAACATTTATTTAGTGGCGTATTCAAACCTCTCCAAATTAAGGTTCTAGGAAACATTTTATTGCTCAAAATAAATTCCAAACCATTGCCAAATGCTAGAATCTCGGTGGCAGTAGGGGTTCCAGTGGGGACAGACATAGCTCCCACACACATGTAGCATATGGTGAAAAATTAGAACCCAGTGTGATCCGTGCTTCATATGTGTGAATGTGGACAGTTCAACTTGGATAGGAAGAGCTAGGGAAGCGTCTTCAGAGGAAGTGGTGGAAATGGAAAACTACATTCTCAGAAAGGAAAATGACTACCCAAAGTCTCACAGGCATTACTGAATGTGGTATGCTCAGGGAAAGGGAAGCAGGTCTGTACAATCAGCTTGTAGAGTTTGGTAACAACCTTGGAGAGAGAGGACATTGGAGTTGAGTACAGATTGCTTTCTGTCCAAAGGGATGAGGTCTTAATTGACTCATAGGGAGGAGACACTAACAGATTTTTAAGCAGATGTTTGAGACATTACCTGACAGAAAATAGTATGAAGAGGAAAATACAGAATAAAATAAAGACCAGTGCAGACGATGGCAAAAAGCTTAACAGCAGCCAGCAAGGTATGAAGGCAAGTCAGAAGAGAGATGCATTAAAAGTAGAATTGTGCGATTTTATGACAAGATACAGAGAGGAATGGGGGGAAAGGAGGAATATAAATTGACCTCTGTGTTTCCAGCTGGGCAAATGGGATGATGTTGGTATGAATTTCCAATAGTGAAAATGCAGATCTTCGGTCCCACTGGGGATGAGTAGAAACCTCGTCTGATGGTCAGTTGGATTTACAATCCCGGACTGCACATAGGATGTAGCCCTGTATCACCCAGTGATGTCGAGCCATGCTGGTTCGTGTAATCACACTCTATGAAGTCCGCAAAACAAAATGACCCAAAGACACATTTCTCAAAACATATCCCATCATTAAACAGCATGTGACTGTAGAATCTCTTTGCTCAGGACATAATTCTGAGCTGAATTCTAACTCTGGGAATCAACAGGACACAACTGATACTCAAAGTTATAATAGCTGAACAGGGGCAAAATAATGCAGCTCATATATTTCAAAAGTTCATATTCAAGACAATTTTTCAAGTTCAGATTTACAGACACATTTAGTGTACTGCTTCATCTGCTCCTAATTTTCACTTTCTATAAAAGTCTCAATGAATTTGCTCAGTTTTTCTTTTAAATAAATGCTCTGCTAGCAAATATATTACTGCCATTACATGATGTATCAGTGAAGTTTATGTCTTTCAGGTAAAAAGGAAAATTCTTATGCCAGGTATCATGATTATTTTCATAAGTGATATTTTAATTAATAAGGTATCCATCCTATAATTGAATGTTTTACTTGAGTTACAGGGTAGTTTAAAGGTGCACTAACTTTACAAAAGTTACCATACTTTTAATTTATTTCAGTCTTCAATTTTTTTCTTTATCTAACATGAGAAATTTATTTTAAGGCATACATATTTTACTTGGATGATATGCCTGAATGATTTTATGAATTTATTACTTTTTCTTTACTACCCATAATGCCCTCTACAATGTGCTAATTCCTATTTGAGCTATTTACACAATTATTTCAGTTATTTTACATTAGAATTTGTCCTAAATCATCTATAATGTAAAAAGAGGAATAATTCTAAGGTATTAAGTCAAAACTACTTAAAGATAGGTAACTATATATCAAATTCTGTGTCACAATTTGAGTACCATTGGCATTCAAGAGAAGAATAAAAAAATCAACATGTTTTTAAAGGCAAAAAAATTCTAAAATTTTTCAAAAAGATAATATCATAAATAATAGCATTATAAAAATAGTACCCAAATATAAGGAACCAAAGATATAAGATGTATAACTGGACAGTGGAAACTATTTGCTTTTCAAAAATTATATAATTAACCACACACAGAAGGAAACGCTTCAATGATTTCTATAGGTGTCAACATTCCTTCAGCCATGAACCAAAATGTTGCTCCAGCACCATGCACTTAAAGTAACTGTAGGGACAAATGATACTTTCACTGGTTTTTAATTTCCTAAGATTTACAGAAAGTGTCTTGATTTGTGCGGGCATCACTATCAAGAGGATCTTTGGCATTATAGGACTTTGCTCTTATTGTACTTGATTTGCTTCTTATAAAAGACTACAAGTCCCTGAACTCACGGTTAACTATGTTCCATAGGCAGATACTACTGTAGAATTTAGAAGGAACAGATACATAATTCCATATAAGCCACTGAATCTAAACAGGGCCAGCAGAGAAACAACTTATATAGGACTTATTTTTCTCCAAAAAATGAAATCATATACCTGTCTAAGGTCCGGGACTAGACACAGGGAAGTTGGGCTAAAATGTGCTGTGACAATTATTTGCCTTTGAAAATTTATTTTGAATTTTTAGGGCAGTACAGTTATTCTGCAAGATACTGTAATGGTGAAAACATGTATTTTTACTTCATAAAACCCATAGGATATATCACACAAAGAATGAGCCCTAATGTAAACTATGGACTTTGGTTAATAATAACAACATATTAATATTGGCTCATCGATTGTAACAAATGTACCACACCAATGCAAGACTAAGTTAATAAGAGGGAAAATTGTATGCAAGGGGAGAAGGATATATTAGAACTCTGAACTTTCTGTTCAATTTTTCTGTAAACCTAAAACCGGTCTGTAAAATTCATTTGTAAAATTTCAAACTCACAGAAGTATAAAGAAACAAAAAATTACTTAAAGTTCTTCAACTCAGTGATTTAAGTACTGTGATGATTTTTTGATGATTATTATTCATTCTCCCCCTCCTCCTCTTCCTGTTTCCTATCTTACACCGTGCAGAATTCAGATTAGGGCCATAGATTGGATTCACACTGCTTCTGCCTGGATTCAAATCCCGGATCTGCCACTAAATCAATGTGTGGGTTTGGGCAGGTTACTGCCTACTTGTGCTTCGTTTTCTTTATTTGTAAAATAGAGTCACTATAGACCTTACATCATTGAGTGGTGAGGAGATCAAATGTAACCATAAACACAGAGAACGGATCTCACTGCCGGGTACATACTGAGCTCTAAGCAAATGCTTCTTCTCTCCTCCTCCCACGCCCTCTTCATAGTCGTGTTTTTAATACAGAGTTATTCCATGTCAATGAATATGGAATGTATGTATCATAATTTCTAAGGCTGCCAACTCCATCAAATATTTTTATCAATTCCCTTTTGATGAACATTTGAGTTTATTTTTATGGCAGGGATATTGGTGACTTTTACATTATGTTGTAGGAAATATCCTGTTCCATGAATCTTTACTGATTTCTCTGATTACCTCTTTAGGATAAATTCCTACATGTGGAGCTGTGTCAGTCCTGTGGCATATGTACTTGTCTGTCCACAACCCTGCCCTTACCTGCTTCCCATCTGCATCTCTCTGCCATTACTCTCACTCCTGTTCCACCATCCTCTCAACTGAGATCCCTGCAGCTCCTCCTTTGCACTGCGTCCTCTTCTCTTCTTTGGATATATGCCCATATTGCTTCCTTTGCCCCCAATATTGCCAGCATACCTTACCATCTATTTTATTAACTGTATTACCTACTAAAGTCTAAGTTTCATGAAAAAAGAAGCATGCCTGTCTTTAGAGGGTGTCTGGTCTTACCATGGACACCAAGTGTTATAATGTTTCTGGTGTTCTAGATGTTCTTAGCAGCCCTTTTCCCGAAATAAATTAAGTTCCTGGTTTACATATCCATAAAAATGGAATTTTGTGAAAATTGAGGTGGCTAGGCTGTGTATATCTCCCTTACAGCTTCCCAGGGCTCACAACGTCCCAAAAAGCAGCACATTCGCTGCTGGGAGACTTTTTGGACTTGGAAAGTCTAATTCATGCTATATCTTCATTCCACAAAAACTTATGGAAATAATCTACCTGTTTCCCTTCATATGTACAAATATCAGTTTCTCCTATTCTTGAACCAATCTTGGTATCAGAAAGACCACCGTGGAGAGGACTTTTAGAGTGTTCTGTCCCTCTTCCATTTATATGCATCCTGAATAATCCCAAGGACTGTGAATAAAAATGACTTTTATTCCTGTGATGAGCTTGTGTTATGTCACAATTCTGACCTTCCGGAAATTCTGTATGGGGGCCTCCCTCAGTCATATGAACCCTTTAAAAGCTGATAGTTTTTGTTTTGTTTTGTTTTTTGCTGGTTGCTGCAGAGGAAGTCAGAGCTTCGAAGCATGGGAAGGACTTGATAGACCATTGCTGATGTGAGATGAAGTGGCTATGTGGCAAGGAATTTAGATGGCTTTTAGGGGCCAAGAGTTCCAACTCAGAAACAGCAAGAAGGCAGTCCTATAACTGTTCCGCTATAACAACCTAGTCTGCTAATAACAACCATGATTTTGGAATTGGATTTTTCTTCAAGCCCCTTATGAGAACCCAGTCTAGCTGCCAGCTGATTTCAGCCCTGAGATATTGTAAAGGAAAAATGCAGCTATATCATGCGGGACTTCTGCCCCATGGACTTGTGCAATAATAAATGGGCATTGTTTTTGCTGCTAACTTGGTGGTAAATTGTTATGACTGATTAAAAAAAATAACAGAGCAAGGGTGGGACAAGGACGTGAAAAAGGAGAGTAAAATGCCCTGGTTTCCCTGAAAAAATATCACTACCTCCTATTCTGAGCCTTCTTGAGATACCACAAATATTTGCTGAGTGACTATAGGCATGTGCCAACCATGCCCTGCTTTACAAAATTAAATGTCATAATTATTAATGATTTCCTTCTTGATTAAAACTTTTTATAAAACTGTGCAAAAAATATGATTGCAAAGCAAGAAAGAGTGTAGGATGAAGAGAGCATATTTCATATACAGTAGAGTGGATATTATCATGTACAATCCTCTGTATCGTGGGCTCCACATCCATTGATTCAAACACCTGCAGATTGAAAATATTCAGAAAAAGATCCTCTGTCTATACTGAACATATACAGACTTTTTAATTGTCATTTTCCCCTGAACAAGACAGTATGACAACTATTTATATAGCACTTGTATTGTATTTGGTATTATAAGCAATCTAGACATGATTTAAAGTATATGGGAGTATGTATGAAGTTTATATGCTAATACCACATCATTTTGTATAAGGGATTTAAGCATCTGAGGATTTTGGTATCTTGGGTGGGGGTTCAGGACCCAATCCTCCATGCATACTAAGAAAGAAGATATACCAATGTAAGTTCATGGTAAGGAGAAGACCTCCCTAAATCATTACTGACTCCCCACCTAGAATATTATAAAATTCAGAGACTCAGAATTAGTACCACTAGACACATAGCAAGAAGTTGGCTCAATTCTTGCTTGAGAAGAGAGTTTTAATGTAGCCATAGATTGGACACACATTTGAGCATAAGCATAGATGGGAAGGGAAGGACAGCAAGGGAAAGATCTGCTTGGTTAGAACTAGCTCATGAAAACAATCATTGAATACTCAGCGGTTTTGTGAGCCAGTGATCAAACCACTGGTAGCTTGAACTCAGTCTTGTTGGAGGGATGTAATCATCCAGAACTATAACTCAGAGCGTTTATTTATTTGTGTGTGTGTGTGTGTGTGTGTGTGTGTGTGTGTTTGAAGTGTTTTCATCAGCACACCACTGTTTTCCACAAAGTGTGCTAAGTGCTTTCTGTGTAGTACTTCAAATAGATGTACCTTCTGGAATAATGCCTGTGCTAGTAGCTTGTGCATGCCATAAATACATTCTGAAGAAAGGCCTTAGAAATAAAATCTGATGGAGTTGTGTTGGTGGAAGAACACTTCTTGAGGTGGGCCTTGCTGCATTTGCGGCAGTGAGGAAAAGGACAGCTCTTCTAGACACACGGAGAAGGATTGTTCAGGTCAGGGATGTGGAAGAAGGCTGATTTTCTGGGAGCAGAGGAATCTTAGTAAAATGGCTGCACTTGTACATTTGCTTCCTGTTGTTGTTGTAACAAACATCCACAGTCTAGTGGCTTCAAACAACACAGATTTATTAAATTATAGTTCTGGAAGTCGAAAGTCAAAAATGGGTCATGAGGGCTACATTCCAGCTGAGGGCTTCAGGACAGAATTCATTTCATGGCCTCTTTCAGCATCTAGAGGGTGTCCGCAGTCCTTAGATTGTGGCCCCACATCTCTATGACCCCTGCCTTCTTCCTGACACCCCTTCTCTGACTCTGACTCTTTCACTTAGAAAAAGGGGGATGTAGTCACCCTGCAATTGCACCGGGCTCGTGGATAATCCAGGGCAACTCCCGTCCCCAGAACTTTGATTGAACCACATCTGTTCTCCCTTCTGCCAAGTAAAGTACATATTTAAAAGCTTTGAGAATTAGGATATGGCATCTTTGATAGGCTATTGTTCTGCCTAACAGGCAACAGTTTATCTGGGCCAGTAGATTATAGGTTTTAAGGGATCGACTGAGATTAAAGACCTTGAGATTAGAGACCTTGAGACTGAGCAAGAGAGTGATTTAATGAAAACAGTATTTTAGTAAAATTAATACTGCAGCAGATGGCTCATCAAAACTGGAAACAGTTTCTGTAGTAGATTACATGTAGTAATCTATGTAGGATGTGATTAGGGTATGAACTACAAGATGACATCGAAATATATGTTACCACTAGGTATTGTCACACTGTTCATGGAAAAATAAGAAAATACATATATTTTTTAGCTGGGTGTGGTGGCACATGCCTGTAATCTCAGTACTTGGGAGGCTGAGATAGGAGGATCACAGGTTTAAGGATGACAATGTAAGTCAGCAATGTAGCAAGACTCTCAGTAACTTAGCAAGACTCTGTTTCAAAACAAAAAAATAGAAAAGGGTTAGAGGTATAACTTGGAGGTAGAATGCCCTTGGGTTGGATCCCCAGTAACTAACACACACACAAAAAAAAAAGAAAGGAGAAAAAAGAAATAAAAAGATTCATACCGTATACATTTATCCCATTTAATGGGCACAATTCAGTTTTTGGTATATTTAGAGTTTTGCAACTGTAACTAAAATCAATTCTAGAATATTTTCATTACCCCTAAAAGAAACTGTATCTCTTAGCATTAAATCCTCATTTCTTTTTTTTTTTTTTTTTTTTTGCGGTACCGGGGATTGAACGCAGGGGCATTCTACCTCCACGCTACGCCCCCGGCCCTATTTTTTATACTTTATTTTGAAACCGGGTCTCATGAAGTTGTGGAGGGCCTCACTAAGTAGAGAGAGAAAGAAGAGAGAGAGAGAGAGAGAGCTGAGACTGGCCGTGAACCCGGATCCTCCGGTCTCAGCCTCCCAAAGTACTGGGATTACAAGCGTGTGCCACCACGCCCGGCTCTTAAATCCTCATTTCTCTCCACAATGTCCCGGCCCTAGGCAACCACTGATTTACTCTTGGTCTCCACAAGTTTGTATATTTGTAGTACTTCATCTAAATAATATCATACAATATGTAGTCTTTCATGACTGACCTCCTTAACTTAGCATAATGTTTTCAATGTAGCACAATATAGCACAATCAATATTTTAGTCCTTTTTATTCCTAAATAATATTCCATTGTATGAATATACCACATTCATCTAACCACACATCAGCTGATAGACATTTGTATTGTTTCCCCTTTCTGGTTATCATAAATAATGCAGCTATAAATATTTGTGCACAAGTTTTTGTGTGGACATATGTTTTCATTTCATTTAACCTATGAATTAATTTGCTAGGGATTATGGTAACTCTTTCTTTAACAGTTTCAGGAACTGCCAGCCTGTTTTCCAAAATAAAATGCATCATTATAGATTCTAAGCAGTAGTATATGAAGGGTTCCAATTTTTCCAAACCCTTGTCAACATTTGTTATTTTTTTCTTTTAGCCATCCTAGTAAAGTAGTATTTGATTGTGGTTTTGATAGGTGTTTCCCTAATGTTGAACATCTTTTAATGTGCTTAGTGCCCATTTATATATCTTCTTTGGAGAAATGACAATTCAGATCATTGGCTCATTTTGAAATTGTATAATTTATCTTTTTACTATTCAGTTATAAATGTTCTTTATATATTCTGAATGTAAATATCTTATTAGATACATGTGCAAATATTTTCTTCCATTCTATGGGCTAACTTTACATTTTCTTGATATCTTTTAAATACAAATATGTTTAACTTTGATGAAGTCCAAGTTATCCATTTTTTCTCTTCTTGCTGTTGCTTTTGGTGTCATATATAAGAAGGCTCTGCTTAACCCAAACTCACAAAGGGTACCCATATATTTTCTTTTAAGAATTGCAGTTTTATCTCTTACACTAAGGCTTATGAGCCATTGTGAGATAAAGTTTGTTTATGGTGTGTAGAAATTGTCCAGATTCATCATTATGCATATGGATATGGATTACCCCAAATGCTTCTCTTCCATAATTGAATTCTCATGGTACCTTTGTCTAAAATTAGCCATAAAAGTGAGAGTGGGTGTCTAGATTCACATTTCTATTCCATTGATCTTTATGTCCATTCTAATTTCAGTACTATACTCTTTTGATAATTATAGCATTGTAATAATTTTTGAAATTGGGAAGCATAAGTTTTCTACTTTATTTTTCCATCTCAAGATTGTCTTGCCCAATTTGGGAACCTTGAATTTCATGAGTTATGAGATCAGCTTGTCAATTTCTGAAAAGAGACTTGCTGGGATTCCAGGTGTTTGTATTGAATCTGTAGGTAAATTTGGAGAATATTGTCATCTTACCAATATTAAATCTTCCTATCCATAAACTAAGAGTACCTTTGAATTTATTTAGGTCTTCTTTAGTTTTTTTCAACAATGTTCATAGTTTTTGAAATATACATTTTATCCTAAATTATTGATTTTGTCTCTTAAGTATTTTATTCTTTTTGAGACTATTATAAATATGTATGGAAATACAATTGACTTTTATACATTGATTCTGACTCATGAAATATGCTGAACTTGTATACTATTTCTAAGAATTTTAATTGATTCCTTAATATTTTCTATACACAAGATTATGTCATCTGTAAAGAGTGGATCCTACTTTGTCCTTTCGAATCTGGATGTCTTTTATTTCATTTTCTTACCTAATAGACATGGCTAGAAAACTCAGTACACTGTTGAATAAATGTGCTAATACTTTTCTTACTGCTGGCTTTAAGGGAAGCCCTCAGTGTTTACCAGTGAATGTGATACTAGCCTTTCACAGATGCCTTTCATTAGGTTGAGAAAGTTCCCGCCTATTCTCAATGGGTTGAGTATATTTATCATGAATGGTTAGCAGATTATGTCAAATGCTTTTCCTGGAGCTATTGAGATTATTATTTGTTTTTTCTTTTTCTATTGAGATGTGGTAATATTTATTTTATTTTTTAATGTGAAACAACTTGCACTTCCAAAATAAGTCTCACTTGACCATGTTGTATAAGCCTTCTTATATGTTGTTGGCAATCTGTTTGCTAGTAGAGTCAGTCTTAATCATTTGTAGTTTCTGTATTTGTGAATTCATCTACTTGCTAAAATATACTTGTAATCCTCAGATCAGCACGTGGGCCACTTTTTTTTATGTTTTTATTGGTGCATTGTAGTCTCACATCACAATAAGTATCAGTTTGGTGTTAACATACATGCACACAGCTCTTGGTGTCCCTCCCCCCTGCCTCCCCCCCACATGTAGCACTGAGAATGATGTTGGTATAATCTCATATATACACATTGTTTATGACAGTAATTCCATAGATTCACTTCTTTCTTACCCTTCCCCTTCCCTTGTACCCCT